>JAACNH010001291.1:0-40231 GCA_019447015.1 Hymenochirus boettgeri
CATGCTGACTACTACTAATAAGATGATCTCTGGAGACAAAGTCAAGGATATGATCCCGTAACAAAGTTTCCAGCACCTTCCCTACCACTGATGTTAGGCTTACAGGTCTATATTGTCTTATTCCAGCTCTTCAGGCTTGTTAATGTGACGTCATTGAGCTGCTGTACTTGTTAAAAGGTAAAGGAGCCCAGTGGGCAGGGTAAATCTGTGTAATGAAGATTGGTTATCCTATAAAGTACCAGCTGCCACCCTTAGTTATTGGTATTTCACTTACCTTTCCTGGACCCCGATACACACATCTGGTGGAGTTTTCTGGACAGCCGCCATTGTTAAAGGAGCAGGGGTTTACTTCAATACATTTCTTCCCATCGCCAAAATAATTCTCTTTGCAAATGCAGGAAAATGTGACTGGGCTTTGGACAATACAGATCCCAAACGTAGAGCAAGGAGAAGGGATGCACGGATTCTTAGCTAAAGGCACAAAATCAACATGTTAAAGAGGAAGCAATGTCACTCATGGAGATCTCAACGTGAAGGGAAATCTGATCAGGGAAAAGTATGTTTAGTCACCCCCACATACCCAATACCGAAACATAGAAGAGGGACATCATATAACAGAGTGCAAGTAAAGATGGTGACATCATATACACAGTGCAGTAAAGAGTGACATCATATACACAGTGCAGTAAAGAGTGACATCATATACACAGTGCAGTAAAGAGTGACATCATATACACAGTGCAGTGCAGTGAAGAGTGACATCATATACACAGTGCAGTGCAGTAAAGAGTGACATCATATACACAGTGCAGTGCAGTGAGAGTGACATCATATACACAGTGCAGTGCAAGTGAAGAGTGACATCATATACCAGTGCAGAGCAGTGAGAGTGACATCATTACACAGTGCAGTGCAGTGAAGAGTGACATCATATACACAGTGCAGTGCAGTAAAGAGTGACATCATATACACAGTGCAGAGCAGTGAAGAGTGACATCATATACACAGTGCAGTAAAGAGTGACATCATATACACAGTGCAGTGCAGTAAAGAGTGGACATCATATACACAGTGCAGAGCAGTGAAGAGTGACATCATATACACAGTGCAGTGCAGTGAAGAGTGACATCATATACACAGTGCAGTAAGAGTGACATCATATACGCAGTGCAGTGCAGTGAAGAATGCTCTGATTTGTATGGGGGGGAGACAAAACATTAGCTGCACCAACGTATGGCCAGCACAGAAGAGACAATTCCTGGGGTCAGGAGTATTATACCTGCTTCTTCTGGAAAAAGTACATATGTTTGAAGACTGTAATGTCAACATATTGGACAAAAAAGTAATTGGTTTAAAAGAGGTATGAAAGAGAAAATTTGTGTTAAAGGGCATCTCTACCCTAAAAAAAACTTTTAGTATAATGTATGACTACCTCTGCCCACCCCCAACTGCTATATCAGATTACTAAAAAAAGAATTAGAACTAACAGACCCAAGTTCCTGTGGCACTCTGACCATGCTCCTGTTTTCCAGAACTAGAAAACAGGGGTCCGGACTGGCAGACCCATCTGTGATTGGCTGAGATCACAGATGCGGCTGTTGGCAATGCAGAGCACCATGGGAGGGATGGGCTCTAAGTAGCGTTCCTATTCTTTTTTTAATAATCTGACATAGCAGTTGGGGGTAGACAGGGCACTAAAAAAAAAAGGTTTTATGCTAGGTAGAAGAGCAGTCAGGGAAAGATCCTCTAATCTAGCCTCCTGGAGGCTAGATTAGAGGCAATAACCATTGGACAATTAGAAAGCTCCTACTCTTCAGTTTCCTGGACATTGGTAAGGCACTTCAGGAGAACCATTTGGAGCAGAGATGTAAGGTAAGGATTGTTTCTAACAATCACAGTGGGGCCAGTATGGGGTTAATTTTAGTTTGGGGGTGGACATGTCCTTTAAAATAAATCTATTCATCTATCATTATATATCTGCATTAATTCAATGAATTATCTTAATATTAAGTAACTAATCGTCCATAATCTATTATTTATTGCATTAATTCGATTTAATTTCCGGTTATTTAGTTGTACATACCTTCCCTGATAATGTAAAATGTTACTAATAAACAGACTCACGCTGACAGCCTTTTTTGCTTCGAGTGTATCCTGGTAAACAGCCACAAGTGAGTTTTTTATTTGACAACAAACACTGGGAATTCGGACCACAATTGAGTTTCTGGCAAGATAACGATTCTGAAACAAACACAGATATAAAATAGAGAGATTTGTAATTATTTATCTGGATCCATTATATTAATAGTAGAAAACTAATCCTCCATAATTATTTATCTGTATTAATTCTAATAATTATCTATTTAATTATCTTAATACTAAGTAACTAATCCTCCATAATTATTTATCTGTATTAATTCTATTAATTATCTTAATACCAAGTAACTAATCCTCTATAATATATTATTTATCTGTATTAATTCTATAATATCTATTTAATTACTTAATACCAGAATCTAATCCTCTATATAATATATTATTTATCTGTAATAATTCTGTTAATTATCTATTTAATTATCTTAATACCAAGTAACTATCCCTATAATATATTATTTATCTGTATTAATTCTATTAATTATCTTAATACTAAGTACTAATCCTCCATAATATATTATTATCTGTAATAATTCTATTAATTATCTATTTAATTATCTTAATACCAAGTAACTAATCCTCTATAAATTATATTATCTGTATTAATTCTATAATTATCTTAATACTCAAGTAACCTAATCCTCCATAATATATTATTTATCTGTAATAATTCTAATAATATCTTATTAATTATCTATTACCAAGTAAACTAATCCTCCATAATATATTTATCTGTAATAATTCTATTAATTATCTTAATACTAAGTAACTAATCCTCCATAATATATTATTTATCTGTATTAATTCTATTAATTATCTTAATACTAAGTAACTAATCCTCCATAATATATTATTTATCTGTAATAATTCTAATAATTATCTTATTAATTATCTTAATACCAAATAACTAATCCTCTATAATATATTATTTATCTGTAATAATTCTATTAATTATCTTAATACTAAGTAACTAATCCTCTATAATATATTATTTATCTGTAATAATTCTATTAATTATCTTAATACCAAGTAACTAATCCTCCATAATTATTTATCTGTATTAATTCTATTAATTATCTATTTAATTATCTTAATACTAAGTAACTAATCCTCCATAATATATTATTTATCTGATTAAATTCTCATTAATATCAATTAATTATCTTAATACCAAGTAACTAATCCTCCATAATTATTTATCTGTATTAATTCTATTAATTATCATATTAATTATCTTAATACCAAGTAACTAATCCTCGATAATTATTTATCGTATTAATTCTATTAATTATCTATTTAATTATCTTAATACTAAGTAACTAATCCTCCATAATTATTTATCTGTATTAATTATATTAATTATCTATTTAATTATCTTAATACTAAGTAACTAATCCTCCATAATTATTTATCTTGTATTAATTCTATTAATTATCTATTTAATTATCTTAATACCAAGTAACTTATCCTCTATAATTATTTATCTGTATTAATTCTATTAATTATCATATTAATTATCTTAATACTAAGTAACTAATCCTCCATAATATATTATTTATCTGTATTAATTCTATTAATTATCATATTAATTATCTTAATACCAAAAAAAAGTAACTAATCCTCCATAATTATTATCTGTATTAATTCTATTAATATCATTTAATTATCTAATCCTAAGTAACTAACCTCAGTAATATATTATATCTGTATTAATCTATTAATTATCATATAATATCTTAATACCAAGTAACTAATCCTCCAAATTTATTTACGTATTAATTCTATTAATTATCATATTAATTATCTTAATACAAGTAACTATCCTCCATAATTATTTATCTGTATTAATTCTATAATTATTATTTAATTATCTTAATACTAAGTAACTATCCTCCATAATATATTATTTATCTGTATTAATTCTATTAATTATCTATTTAATTATCTTAATACCAAGTAACTAATCCTCTATAATATATTATTTATCTATTAATTCTATTAATTATCTATTTAATTATCTTAATACTAAGTAACTAATCCTCCATAATATATTTATCTGTATTAATTCTATTAATTATCATATTAATTATCTTAATACCAAGTAACTAATCCTCCATAATTATTTATCTGTATTAATCTATTAATAATATAATATTTAATCAGTAACTAATCCATATATTATCGATTAATTTAATTATATTTATCTTAATACTAAGTAACTATCCTCCAATATATTATTTATCTGTATTAATTCTATTAATTATCTATTTAATTATCTTAATACCAAGTAAACTAATCCTCTATAATATTATTATTTATCTGTAATAATTCTATTAATATTGTATTTAATTATCTTAATACAAGTAACTAATCCTCCATAATATATTATTTATCTGTAAATTCTATTAATTATCTATTTAATTATCTTAATACCAAGTAACTAATCCTCATAATAATTATTTATCTGTATTAATTCTATTAATTATCTATTTAAACTAAGTAAAACTTAATCCTCCATAATATATTATTTATCTGTATTAATTCTATTAATTATCTATTTAATTATCTTAATACCAAGAACTAATCCTCTATAATATATTATTTATCTGTAATAATTCTATTAATTATCTATTTAATTATCTTAATACCAAGTAACTAATCCTCTATAATATATTATTTATCGGTAATAATTCTATTAATATTTAAGTACTAAGTAACTAATCCTCTATAATATATTATTTATCTGTAATAATTCTATTAATTATCTATTTAATTATCTTAATACCAAGTAACTAATCCTCTATAATATATTATTTATCTGTATTAATTCTATTAATTATCTATTTAATTATCTTAATACTAAGTAACTAATCCCCATAATATATTATTTATCTGTATTATTCTAACATTATCATTAATTATCTAATACCAAGTAACTAATCCTCTGTATAATAGTATCTGTAATAATTCTAATAATTATCTATTTAATTATACTTAATACCAAGAAACTACCTTAAGATTATTGTACTGTATTAATCGATGAGGATCGTTAATACTAAAGTAAAACTAGATTCAGGTAGCAGAAGGAGTAGTCAGACAAGGACGAAGGCGAAGAAGAAGGAAGGCGAGGAAGGAGCGGAAGACCAAGGTAGAGAAGCCGCCAGAAAGAGAGGAGGGAGCGGGAGCGAGAAGGAGCGAGGAGGCGGAATACGAGGAACGGAAGCCCCAGAAGGAGTAGGAGCGGGAGGGCGAAGACAGGCGAATTCGAGACGAGAGCAGAGAGGAGCGAGAGGAGCGGGAAGACGAAGAAAGAACCGAAGCCGCCAAAGAGAGAGGACGAGGAGGAGGAGGACGAGGGGACCCCAGAAGGAGAGAGGAGCGGAGAAGCGGAAGACGAGGATAGGCGAAGACGAAGGAACGAAGCCGCCATGAAGAGAGGTACGGGAAAGCGGGAGAAAAGGCGAGGTGAAGGGCGGAAGACGAAGGAACGAAGCCGACAGAAGAGAGGAGGGAGCGGGAGGAAGGGCGCAGGAAGGAGCGAGGGGAAGGAGGCGTGAACAGCCAAGGAAAGAAGCCGCAGAATAGAGTAGGGAGCGGGAAGAATGCGATGGAAGGATCGGAGGGAAGGAGCGGAAGACCAAGGAACGAAGCCGAGAGAAGAGAGGAGGAGCGTAAGAAGGCAAGAAGGGATCGACAGGGAATTAGCGGAAGAAGAAGGAACGAAGCGGCCTGAGAAGGAGAGGATGGAGGAGCGCGAGTAAGGAGGCGGCCATGGACGAAGTAACGACTCCGCATAAGAGAGGAGGATCGGCACACACACACAGGCAGGCGAATGGAGTCGATGGAAGGAGCGGAGTACAAGGAATGAATCCGGCAGAAGAGAGAGAGGAGGGAGCGGGGAAGAAGCGAGAAGTAGCGATGGTAATTAGCTGAAGACCCAAGGAACTAAGCCGCCACAGATATTATTGATCTGTAATAATTCGAAGAATATGATGTAAGGAGCTGAAGACCACAGTAAAAGAATCCTCCATAATATATATTGATCTGTATTAATTCTATATTTAATATAAAGGAACTCATCCTCCTAATACATTATTGTATATGTAAGTTAATTCTTAATAATTAGGCTAGATAATTATCTGAATACTAAGTAAACTAATCCGCCATAAGGGATTATTTATCTATAATAATTATAAGAATTTCTTAGTAATATCTTAATACCAAGTAAACTAATCCTCCATAATAGATGAGTAGCGGAATAAGGCGAAGAAGGAGCGAGTAAGAGCGCGAATACGAAGAAACGAAGCCGCCATAATAGAGGGAGCGAGAGAAGGCGAGGAAGGATCTGAATACCAAGTAACTAATTCCTCCTAAGAGATCATTTATCTGGATTAATTCTACTAGGTGAATACTAAGGAAATAATCCTCCATGAAGAGATTAGTTTATTGTAATCAGGTCGAATAAGGAGCGATGAGACGAAGGTAAGAAGGCGCCCAGAAGAGAGGGATCTAGAGGAAGGCAGGAAGGGAGTAGGGAAGACCAAGTAACTATCCTGCCATAATGATATATTTATCTGTGTAATTCTATTATTTTAAAAATAAAGTAACAAGCCGTCCATAATAATTGATTGGATCGGTAATAAGGCGAAGAAGTATAGAGGTGAAGGAGCGTGAAGACGAAGGAACGAATCCTCCAAAATAGAGGATTTAGCGGGACGAAGGCGAGAAGGAGCGAGGAAGTAGTAGGTAAGACTAAGAACTAAGCCGACAGAGATAGTATTGATCGGTAAGTAATAGCTAAGAAGTATCGAGGTAATTACGAATACTAAGGAACTAATACTCTATAATATATTATTTATCTGTATTAATGCTATTAATTTAGCTACTTTAGTAATTATCTGAATACAAAGTAAACTAAGACCTCCATAATTATATTATTTATCTGTCATTAAGTCTAATAATTATAATTTAAATTATTTAATACTAAGTAACTTAACCTCCAGAGAGAGAGATGTTATCTGTAAGAAGGTGTAGGAATGAGTCTATTGAAGTATCGTAATACGAAGGTAACGAGCCTCCATAAGATAGATGTATCGGTAGGAGAAGGGAAAAGGACGAGGGAAGGATCGGAAGACGGGAAGGAAGAGAAGCCGCCAGAAGAGAGTGCGCGAGATGAAGGGCGAGGAAGTAGCGGAGACATGGAAAGAAGCCGCCGAGAAGAGAGGAGGGAGCGGAGTGAAGGCGAGGAAGGAGCGAGTGAAGGAGCGGAAGACCAAGGAAACGAAGCGCCAGAAGAGAGGAGGGAGCGGGAAGAAGGCGAAGCTAGGAGCGAGGGAAGAGCGGAAACCATAGGAAGAAGCCGCCCAGAAGAAGGGAGGGAGCGGAAGAAGGCGAGGAAGGGGAGCAGGGAAGGAGCGGAAAGGACGAGGAACGAAGACGCAGAAAGAGGGAGCGCTAGGGAAAGGCGTGAGTCGGGATGACCAGGAACAAGCGCCAGAAGAGAGTAGGGAGCGGAAGAAGGCGAAGAAGGAGCGATGAAGGAGTCGGAAGACGAAGGATACGAAGCCGCCCAGGAAAGAGGATGGGACGGAAGAAGGCGATGAAGGAGCTAGGTGAAGGAGCCGGTAAGACAAGTAAAACGAATCAGCCAGAAGAGAGTTAGCGATATAATGGAGGTAAGGACCGTAATACCAAGGAACGAATCCTCCAGAATAATTATTGATCTGTATAATGATATATTTTAAAACTAAGTAACTAATCCTCATTAATACATGAGTTATCTGTAATAATTATATAATAATCGATGAAGGAGCTGATGACGAAGTAAAACTAAGCCGCCAGAAGAGAGGATCGAGAGAAGGCAGACGGAGCTGAAGACCAAGGAACGAATCCTCCATAATATATATGATCTGGAGTGAAGTCGAGGAGTTTAAAAAAACTAAGAACTAAGCACACCATACTCCAGCGCAGACCTTTCAGGAGGATCGGGAAGAAGGTCGAAGGAGTAGCGAGGGAAGTAGCTGAATACGAAGGAACGAAGCCGCCCAGAAAGAGAGGGTGAGAGGAGAAGGCGAGTGAATTAGCTTGAATAAGAAAGAACGAAGCCGCCAGAAGATTATGTTATCTGTAGTAAGTCGGATGAAGGAGTATTTAAATTAGCTTAATACCAAGTAACTAATCTCCATAAGAGATTTGTTTCTGGATAAGCTTAATAATTTTATTATTTAATTCTTCTTAAACCAAGCAACTAATCCTCCATAATATATTTTTTATCTGTAATAATTCTAATAATTATCTATTTAATTATCTTAATACCAAGCAACTAATCCTCCATAGTGATTTACCTGTATGTACGTTTTCATTTCAGGGCTGGACTTGCCCTTTAAAGATTTAATTGTATGTTCAACTTCTTAAACAGTAACTGGAGAATTAAGAATACTGAGTTGTTCAGGGTTTAGAGAAGGTAATAATTTGTTCAAAAAAGAATCAATCTGTAAAATCTTAGAGTCATTTTTTGAATTGTACAGTTCGCTGTAAAATTCTGCAAATCTCCGAGCAATATGTATTGGGTTAGTTAGGGTGTTTCCATCTATGGATTTTATTTGGAAGATTCTAGTTCTTTCCCTAAAGCCTTTTAATTTATTTGCTAGAAATTTACCACATTTATTAGCATCCGAATAATATTTCTGTTTGGTTAAAAGAAATGTGATATTCTATTTGCTGTATAGTAAGTTGGTTTATTTTTTTTTTGCAAGGAATTTGCTGAGGGTGATGTTTATTCTCTTTATTCTGTTAATTGAAGATGTCAACTTAAAAGTTCAGTTTGCTTTTTCTTATTCAGAGAGGAAGCAATTGACATTGAATGACCTCTTATTGAGGCTTTATATGGGCTCCAGATAGTGTCGAGATTTATATCTGGATGGTCATTTAAAGTAACAAATGAGTTTGTTAATTGTGTCAGTTTAATAATGTTATTATTGTTCAATAGAAGTGAATTGTTGAGCTTCCAGTTTGAAGCAGGAGGAGGAATTGTATCTATGTTTATAGGTTTGCCCACTGGGTCATGGTCACACCAGGTGGCTACTCCAATATAAGGTTTTTCTACGCAATGTAGAAGGGCTTTGTCTGTAAGGAATAGATCACGTCTAGAGTATCAAGAATGTACTGGAGAAAAGAAGGAGTAGTCTTTTTCATTTGGATGCCACCATCTCTAGGTATCATATAGATCATATTGTTTATGGCTTTTAACAGAACATTGGATTGATTAATAGCAATTTAATGAATCTCCCCTTGGTGGGGGATTTCTATCTAATGCTGGATCTATGACTAGATTAAATATCCTCCCAGATTATCACGTGTTTATTTTATGTATGTATTTTACAAGATAATTTATTAATAAACTGATTTTGATGAGTGTTTGGGGCATCGATAGAATCAAGTGTATATACATTATTAAATAAGTTTGTCATTTTCTACAGGTGATAAAATCCCTAACCCTATAATAATCATTCTATGACATAACTGACAATATGTTCAGGTCACATCCTTTACCTGGGTCACATTTCCCCAGTGTATCCACCTCACAGATGCAGGTTCCATCTCCAGAAATCCCACTTTTGCATATTCCATTTCTACACTCACAAACTGTAAAAATGCAAAACACACATGTATTTATATAATTCCCTGTATCTATCTCCGTGTACGTACAGACACAATGTATTTATATAATTCCCTGTATCTATCTCCGTGTACGTACAACCATGTATTTATATAATTCCTGTATCTTTTCCCGTGTACGTACAGCCACAAGTTTTATATAATTCCCTGTATCCATCTCCGTGTACGTACAGACACAATGTATTATAATAATTCCCTATACTATCTCCGTGTACGTACAGACACAATGTATTTATTAAATTCCCTGTATCTATCTCCGTGTACGTACAGACACAAGTGTATTTATATAATTCCCTATCTATCTCCGTTTACGTACAGACACATGTATTTATAAATTCCCGTATCTCTATCTCCGTGTACGTACAGACACAATGTATTTAATATAATTCCCTGTATCTATCTCCGTGTACGTACAGACACAAGGTGTTTATATATCCCCTGTATCTATCTCCGTTACGTAACAACAATGTATTTATATAATTCCTGTATCATCTCCGTGTTACGACAGACAATGTATTTATATAATTCCCTGTCTCATCTCCGTGTACGTCGACATACAATTTATTTATATAGTTCCCTGTATCTATCTCCGTGTACGTACAGACACAATGTATTTAATTAATCCCTGTACTATTCTCGTGTACGTACAGACACAATGTATTATAATAGTTCCCTGTATCTATCTCCGTGTACGTACAGACACAATGTATTTATATATTCCGTATCTATCTCCGTACGTACAGACACAATGTATTTATATAATTCCCGTATCTATCTCCGTGTACGTACAGACACAATGTATTTATATAATTCCCTGTATCTATCTCCGTGTACGTACAGACACACAATGTATTTATATAATTCCCTATCCATCTCTCCGTGTACGTACAGACACAATGTTTTATATAATCCCCTGTATCTCTCCGTGTACTTACAGACACATGTATTTATATAATTCCCTGTCTATCTCCGTGTACGTACAGACCATATATTTATATATTCCCTGTATCCATCTCCGTGTACGTACAGACACAATGTATTTATTAGTTTTCCCTGTATCTATCTCCGTGTACGTACAGACACAATGTATTTATATAATTCCCTGTATCTATTTCCGTGTACGTACAGACACAATGTATTTATATAATTCCCTGTATCTATCTCCGTGTACGTACAGACACAATGTATTTATAGAATTCCCTGTATCTATCTCCGTGTACGTACAGACACAATGTATTTATAATTCCCTGTATCATTTCCGTGTACGTACAGACCACAAGTATTTTATATAATTCCCTGTATCTATCTCCGTGTACGTACAGACGCAATGTATTTATATAATTCCCTGTATCTATCTCCGTGTACGTACAGACGCAATGTATTTATATAATTCCCTGTATCTATCTCCGTGTACGTACAGACACAATGTATTTATATAGTTCCCTGTATCTATCTCCGTGTACGTACAGACACAATGTATTTATATAGTTCCCTGTATCTATCTCCGTTCCACAACAAACTATATTTATATAATTCCCTGTATCTATCTCCGTGTACGTACAGACACAATGTAATTATATAATTCCCTGTATCTATTTCCGTGTACGTACAGCACATGTATTTATATAATTCCCTGTATCTATCTCCGTGTACGTACAGACACAATGTATTTATAAATCTCCGCTTATCCATCTCCGTGTAACGTACAGACCAATGTTTTATATAATTCCCTGTATCCATCTCCGGTACGTACAACACATGTATTTATATAATTCCCTGTATCTATCTCCGTGTACGTACAGACACAATGTATTTATATGGTTCCCTGTATCCATCTCCGTGTACGTACAGACACAATGTATTTATATAATTCCCTGTATCCATCTCCGGTGTACGTACAACACAATTTTTGATATAATTCCCTGTATCTATCTTCCTTGTAGTACAGACACAATGTATTTATATAGTTCCCTGTATCTATCTCCGTGTACGTAACAGACCAATGTCTTTATATAATTCCCTGTACTATCCCGTGTACGTACAGACACATGTTTTATATAATTCCCTGTATCCATCTCCGTGTACGTACAGACACAATGTATTTAATTTTCCTGTATCTATCTCCGTGTAGGTACAGACACAATGTATTTATATAATTCCCTGTATCTATCTCCGTGTACGTACAGACACAATGTATTTATATAATTCCCTGTATCCATCTCCGTGTACGTCACAGACACACTGTTTTATATAATCCCTGTATCTATCTCCGTGTACGTACAGACACAATGTATTTATATAATTCCCTGTATCTCTCCGTGTACGTACAGACCCAATGTATTTATATAATTCCCTGTATCCATCTCCGTCGTACGACACACATGTATTATATAATTCCCTGTATCAATCTCCGTGTACTACAGACACAATGTAGTTATATAATTCCCCTGTATTCGTCTCCGTGTACGTACAGACACAATGTATTATATAGTTCCCTGTATCCATCTCCGTGTACCGTACAACACAATGTATTTAATAATTCCCTGTATCCTACTCCGTGTACGTACAGACAAAATGTATTTATATAGTTCCCTGTATCTATCTCCGTGTACGTACAGCCACCATTGTATTTATATAATTCCCTGTATCCATCTCCGTGTACGTACAGACACAATGTATTATATATTCCCTGTATCCATCTCCGTGTAACGTACGACCAATGTATTTATATAGTTCCCTGTATCTATCTCCTTGTACGTACAGACACATGTATTTATATAATCCCTCCCTGTATCTATCTCCGTGTACGTACAGACACAATGTATTTATATAATTCCCTGTATCCATCTCCGTGTACGTACAGACACAATGTATTTATATAATTCCCTGTATCCATCTCCGTGTACGTACAGACACAATGTATTTATAGAATTCCCTGCATCTATCTTCGTGTACGTACAGACACAATGTATTTATATAATCCCCTGTATCTATCTCCGTGTACGTACAGACACAATGTATTTATTAATTCCTGTATCTATCTCCGTGTACGTACAGACACATATGATTTATATAATTCCCTGTATTATCTCCGTGTACGTACAGACACAAGTGTATTATAAATTCCCTGTATCTATCTCCGTGTACGTACAGACACAATGTATTTATATAATTCCCTGTGTCTATCTCCGTGTACGTACAGACACAATATATTTATATAATTCCCCGTTATCTATCTCCGTGTACGTACAGACACAATGTATTTATATAATTCCCTGTATCTATCTCCGTGTACGTACAGACACAATGTATTTATATAATTCCCTGTGTCTATCTCGTGTACGTACAGACACAATAGTATTATATAATTCCCTGTATCTATCTCCGTGTACGTACAGACACAATGTATTTATATAGTTCCCTGTATCTATCTCCGTGTACGTACAGACACAATGTATTTATATATTCCCTGTATCATCTCCGTGTACGTACAGACACAATGTATTTATATAATTCCCTGTATCTATCTCCGTGTACGTACAGACACAATGTATTATATATTCCATCTTCCGTAGTACGACAAATCATTTTTATTCCCTGTATCCATCTCCGTGTACGTACAGACACAATTATTTATATAATTCCCTGTATCTATCTCCGTGTACGTACAGACACAATGTATTTATATAATTCCCTGTATCTATCTCCGTGTACGTACAGACACAATGTATTTATATAATTCCCTGTATCCATCTCCGTGTACGTACAGACACAATGTATTTATATAATTCCCTGTATCTATCTCCGTGTACGTACAGACACAATGTATTTATAATTCCCTGATCTTCTCCGTGTACGTACAGACACAATGTATTTATATAATCCCCTGTATCCATCTCCGTGTACGTACAGACACAATGTATCTGGTGTATATTGAATATGGTGAAGTATCTTCAATATCGAAAACAAGTCCAGTTGAGTTTATTTAATATTAACTGAGATCCCCACTCACCGGACTTGCAGTTTGGCCCATAGTGATGTTCATCAGCGCACTCCTGGCAGGCGTAACCTGAAAACCCTTCCTAATATAGAAATAAGAATGGAATAGAAATCACACATATTACAAAAACCGTAGCTTACAGTAGCTGCTTTACCTTGTACAGTGTTACACATAAAGTACAATACTATTACTATTGAGAAGACTGTATGATAAGGGCTGTAGAAATTCTACCATGGACATAAAACGACAGAAACGCTAAGGTTATTTTACTAGAGATCCTGAGATAATGTTATTGACGATGGCTCAATAAAGCTGAAACCAGTCTCTAGTTGGTCTCGGGTTTAGCGCTTGTGGAATGCTGTAAAAGTCTTTTTCAAGAAATAGCGTTCCTAAAAGCTTCCATGGAAACATGGTAAAGTCTTTGTTTCTTATTGGGATAATGTAAGACATATTGATAGCTGTACTGTGTTTACTCCTGCCTGCCCAGTCTTTAGCCTGTATCTGGACTTTGCCACTTGTGTTTACCTTAAATATATATATTAAAAAAATATTTATTTTTATTTGACCTATCTCATCCTAAACTGGGCACACAATTAAAATGTGTTCAAAGATGACAACAGGATCTTGCAGAATCTTTTTCGAAGATTCGCATACACAGTTCTCTATAGGGGGTCTAACGCGGCTGAGGTCTTTATACAACCTCCAAAACTATGTTACTATGTAACTGTTATACAGACATTATGGGTAGGGTATAAAGGTTGGACTGGATGGACGTATGTCTTTATACAACCTCCAATACTATAAAGGTTGGACTAGATGGATGTAGTCTTAATACACTCCAATACTATGTTACATGTAACTGTTTACAGACATTATGGTAGGTATAAAGTTTGGACTAATGGATGTATGCTTTATATATACACACCCCAATACTATGTTACTATTTAACTGTTATACAACATTATGGGTAGGTATAAAGGTTGGACTAGATGGATGTATGTCTTTATACACCTCCAATACTATGTTACTATTTAACTGTATAACAGACATTATGGGTAGGGTATAAAGGTTGACTAATGGACGTATGTCTTTATTCAAACCTCAAATACTATGTTACTATGTAACTGTTATCCAGACATTATGGGTAGGCTATAAAGGTTGGACTAGATGGACTTATGTCTTTATACAACCTCCAATCTATGTTACTATGAACTGTTATACAGACATTAGGTAGGGTATAAAGGTTGGACTAGACGTGTATGTATTCTTAAACAACCTCCAATACTATGTTACTATGTAACTGTTATACAGACATTATGGGTAGGTTATAAAGGTTGGACTAGATGGACGTTGTCTTTATACAACCTCCAATACTATGTTACTATGTAACTGTTTATCAGACATTATGGGTAGGGTAAAAGGTTGGACTAAATGGACGTATGTCTTATTAACCTCCAATACTATGTTACTATGTACTGTTATACAGACATTATGGGTATGGTATAAAGGTTGGACTAGATGGACGTATATCTTTATACAACCTCCAATACTATGTACTATGTAACTGTATATAGATATTATGGGTAGGGTATAAAGGTTGGACTAGACAGACGTATGTCTTTATACCACTCCAATACTATGTTACTGTGTAACTGTTATACAGACATTATGGGTAGGTATAAAGGTTGGACTAGATGGACGTATGTCTTTTATCCCTCCAATACTATGTTACTATGTAACTGTTATACAGACATTATGGGTAGGGTATAAAGGTTGGACCTAGATGGACGTATGTCTTTATTCACACCCAATATCTATGTTACTTAACGGTTGTATCACAGACATTATGGGTAGGGTATAAAGGTTGGACTAGATGGACGAATGTTTTTTAACCAACCTCAATACTATGTTCTATGTAACTGTTTATACAGATATATGGGTAGGGTATAAAGTTTGGACTAGATGGACGTATGTCTTTAATACAACCTCCAATACTATGTTACTATGTAACTGTTATACTAGACATTATGGGTAGGGTATAAGGTTGGACTAGATGTATGTATGTCTTTATACAACCTCCAATACTGTGTTACTATGTAACTGTTTATATAGACATATGGGTAGGGTGTAAAGGTTGGACTATATGTATGTATGTCTTTAATACAACCTCCAATACTATGTTACTAGTAATCGTTATACAGACATTATGGGTAGGGTATAAAGGTCGGACTAGATGGACGTATGTCTTTATACAACATCCAAACTATGTTACTATGTAACTGTTATACGACATTATGGGTAGGGTATAAAGGTTGGTCCTAGATGGAATTATGTCTTTACAACCTACAATACTATGTTACTATGTAACTGTTATACAGACATTATGGGTAGGTATAAAGGTTGGACTAGATGAGTTTATGTCTTTATACAACCTCCAATACTATGTTACTAGTAACTGTTATACAGACATAATGGGTAGGGTATAAAGGTTGGACTAGATGGACGATGTCCTTTATACAACATCCAATACTATGTTAATGTAACTTTATAACAACATTATGTGTAGGTGTAAAGGTTGGAATAGACGGACATATGTCTTATACACCCTCCAATACTATGTTACTATGTAACTGTTATACAGACATTATGGGGTAGGGTATAAAGGTTGACTAGATGGACGTATGCACTTTATACAACCTCCAATACTATGTTACTATGTAACGTTATACAGACATTATGGGTAGGGTATAAAGGTTGACTAATGGACGTATGTCTTTATACAACCTCCATACTGTGTTACATGTAACTGTTATCAACATTATGGGTAGGGTAAAAGGTTGGACTAGATGGACGTATGTTTATACAACCCCAATACTATGTTTACTAGTACCTGTTTACAGACATTATGGGTAGGGTATAAGGTTGGACTAGAATGGACCTAGTCTTTATACAACCTCCAATACATATTTACTATATAACTGTTATAAACAGACATTATGGTAGTGGTATAAAGGTTGGACAGATGGACCTATGTCTTTATACAACCTCCAATACTATGTTACTATGTAACGTGTTATAGAATTATGGGTAGGGTAATAAAGGTGTGGGCCTAGATGGACCGTATGTCTTTAATACAACCTCCAATACTATTTACTATGTAACTGTTATACAGACATTATGGTAGGGTATAAAGGTTGGACTAGATGGACGTATGTCTTTATACAACCTCCATACTAGTTACTATGTAACTGTTATACAGACATGATGTAGGGTATAAAGGTGGACTAGATGACGTTGTCTTTATACAACCTCCAATACTATGTTTACTATGTAACTGTTATACAGAACATTATGGTTAGGGTATAAAGTTGGACTAGATGGACGTATGTCTTATACAACCTCCAATACTATGTTTACTATGTAACTGTTATACAGACATTATGGGGTAGGATATAAAGGTTGGACTAGTGGACGTATGTCTTATACAACCTCCAATACTATGTTACTATGTAACTGATATACAGACATTATGGTAGGGTATAAAGGTTGGACTAGGTGGACGTATGTCTTTATACAACCTCAATACTATGTTACTATATAACTGTTATACAGACATTATGGGTAGGGTATAAAGGTTTGACGATGATGGACGTATGTCTTATAACAACCTCCAATACTATGTTCACTATGTAACGTTTATAGACATATGGGTAGGTATAAGGTTGGGCTAGATGGACGTATGTCTTTATACAACCCATACTATGTTACTATGTAACTGTTATACAGACATTATGGTTAGGGTATAAAGGTTGGACTAGATGGACGTATGTCTTTATACAACCTCCAATACTATGTTACTATGTAACTGTTATACAACATTATGGGTAGGGTATAAGGTTGGACTAGGTGGACGTATGTCTTTATACAACCTCAATACTATGTTACTATGTAAACTGTTATACAGACATTATGAAGGTATAAGGTTTGATTAGATGGACGTTGTCTTTATACAACCTCCAATACTATGTTACTATGTATGTTAACAGACATTAGGGTCGGATATAAAGTTTGGACTAATGGAACGTATGTCTTTATACACCTCCAATACTATGTTACTATGTAACTGATATACAGACATTATGGGTAGGGTATAAAGGTTGGACTAGATGGAAAGAAAATTAATGTATTGGAAAGGATCCTTTGGATGCTGATAGGAAAGATTGTAAAACACTGCTATAATGATACTAGTATAATAGTAACATGTTTATTACTTACATCACAGACACACGTTCCATTGCCAGTAATACCATCCTGACAGGTGCCATGGCCACTGCATGTTTTTCTACCGCCTGGGCATTCTGGTACATAAATAAAATGTCTTAGTTACACTTCAATGTGCCATAGGATGATGCCAAGAATTACCTGTCTACCTAACTGTGATGGTAGATGTATTTACTGCTATCTGTTTTAATAGATCACGCCAATGGGGTGTGGGGCATAGTCCTTTTAGAAAGGCCCTAAAGAGATATAGAAGTTAGAACGGAGGTTATTATTATGCGGCCTCTAGAATCCAGTGTGGTTGTTACAATATTAGGTTTTCAAAGGAAAAGCTCTTCTCAACACAGGGTTTACAGGAGGGGAAGTTCACTCACCTGTGCAGGTGGATCCCCAGTAACCACACAACAGCAGGTTTCACATCAGAACTCTGACAGATGTGGCTACATCCCTGAAGAGATAAGGTGATTCCAACCCTATCCACTGAGTATCAGAGTCAATAAGAAAAACAAATACTGAATTTGATTAGGTTTACATGCACAATATTAATGATGGCCTTCCTGTGTCAAGTAGGTTTATAGAAAGGTTAGTAGGACATAGAGGATGACCATGATAATGCTGTTCCCTCCATGTTGTCCACTGTGTCCAGTAGAACTTTAGTTGCCTTATCCCTGTACAGACAATTAACTCCTCCGCCCATCAATTCTGGGGAAAAGCCTGGAAGTTAAGGACAGGGTGGACAGGGCTTCAAACCCTTCTAACTCTACATCTACCCTCTACTCAACCACTCTACCCTACCCTTGCCCTTAACCCTAACCCTTCTAGCCCTTCTAACCCTAACCCTTCTTAACCCTACCCTTCATAGCCCTTCTAACCTAACCCTTCTAGCCCTTTAACCCTAACCCTTCTAGCCCTTTAACCCTAACCCTTCTAGGCCTTCTAACCCTAACCCTTCTAAGCCCTTCTAACCCTAACCCTTCTAGCCCTGTACCTAACACCCACAACAACCAACCACCCTAACACCCTTCTATTTAACCTAACCCTTCTACCCTTCTAACCCTAACCCTTCTAGCCCTTCTAACCCTAACCTTCTAGCCCTTCTAACCAAACCCTTCTAGCTCTCTAACCCTAAACCCTTCTAGCCTTCTAACCAACTAACCCTCTAGCCCTTCTAACCCTACCCTGTAGCCCTTCTAACCCTAACCCTTCTAGCCCTCTAACCCTAACCCTTCTAGCCTTTCTAACCCTAACCCTTCTAGCCCTTCTAACCCTACCCCTTCTAGCCCTTGGACTTAAAATCCTTGTGCTACTTATACTATAAATGGCTCTGTGGTAAGTAATCCCTGTTGAAAGGGATCTTGGAGTTTTGGTGATAACAAACTTAAAGGTAGCAAACAGTGCTCTTGTATAAAGAGAGGTTGGATTCAAGGGAGGAAAATGTATCTACCTCTTTACAAGCATTGTAAGGCCTCATTGGAATATGCAGTGCAATTTTGGATCCTTTGTACAAAAAGGACATCTTTGAATGGAAAGGGTTCAGAGAAGGGCAACTAAATTAATAAGGGGATTGGGGGAGCTTGAATATGAAAGAGACTGGAAAAGTTACAATTATGTCGCTGGAAAAGGCGCTTGCGTGTGGGGATATGATTACTGTGTATAAATACATTAACGGGCCATACATAAACTATCTGGGGCATTGTTCACCAATAGAACATGTCAGAGGACACGGGACATCCCTTAAGACTTGAAGAAAAAAGGTTGGTCTTCATGCTCGGAAAGGGTTTTTTCACTGTGAAACGGTAAAGCTTGGAACTGTCTTCCAGTGGACGTTGTAAGGCCGGTTCATGGCCAGTTTCAAAAAAAGCTGGATGAGTTTCTGCAAACAAGGAATGTTGCAATACTGGTATTGATACATAAGTAGAGTTGATCCAGGGAAATTTCCGATTGCCACTTGGAGTCAGAAGGAATTTTTTCCCCCTTCATAAATTTGGTGGGGGTTTTTGCCTTCCTCTGGATCAACATTAGCAGAAATGAGGATATTGCTAGATGGGTTTGGAACTGGATGTCTTTGTTCAACCTCAAATACTATACTATACTAACCCTTCTAGCGCTTCTAACCCTAACCCTTCTAACTCTAACCCTTCTAGCTCTTCTAACCCTAACCCTTCTAACCCTAACCCTTCTAGCCCTTCTAACCCTAACCCTTCTAGCCCTTCTATACCTAACCTCCTACCCTTACTACCCTTCTAGCTCTTCTAACCCTAAACCCTGTCTAGCTCTTCTAACCCTAACCCTTCTAACGCTAACCCTTCTAGCTCTTCTAACCCTAACCCTTCTAGCTCTTCTAACCTTAACCCTTCTAACTCTAACCCTTCTAGCTCTTCTAACCCTAACCCTTCTAGCTCTTCTAACCCTAACCCTTCTAACCCTAACCCTTCTAGCCCTTCTAACCCTACCCTTCTAGCCCTTCTCACCCTAGCCCTTCTAGCCCTTCTAACCCTAACCCTTCTAGCTCTTCTAACCCAACCCTAATTCTAGCTCTTCTAACCCTAACCCTTCTAGCCCCTCTAACCCTAACCCTTCTAGCCCTTCTAACCCTACTTCTACCTCACCCTACCCTCTAGCCCTTCTACCCTAACCCTTCTAGCTCTTCTAACCCTAACCTCTAGCTCTCTCAAACCCTAAACCCTTCCTAGCCCCCTCTAACCCTACCCTCTAGCCCTTCTAACCCTAACCTTTCTAGCCCTTCTAACCCTAACCCTTCTAGCCCTTCTAACCCTAACCCTTCTAGCTCTTCTAACCCTAACCCTTCGCTCTTTCTAACCCTAACCCTGCTAGCTCTTCTAACCATAATCCTTCTAGCTCTCTACCCTAACCCTTCTAGCTCTTTAACCCCTAACTCTTCTAGCCCTTCTAACCCTAACCTTTTCTAGCCCTTCTAACCCTAACCCTTCTAGCCCTTCTAAACCCTAACCCTTCTAGCCTTCTAACCCTAACCCTTCTAACCCTCTAACCCTAACCCTCTAGCTCTTCTAACCATAACCCTCTAGCTCTTCTAACCCCTAACCCTTATAACCCTTCGGCTCTCTTACCTACCCTTCTAACCCTTCTAACCCTAACCCTTCTAGCCCTTCTAACCCTAACCCTCTAGCTCTTCTAACCCTAACCCTTCTAGCTCTTCTAACCCTAACCCTTCTAGCCTTCTAACCCTACTTCTAGCCCTTTAACCATAACCCTTCTAGCCCTTTTAACCCTAACCCTTCTAGCCCTTTTAACCCTAACCCTTCTAGCCCTTCTAAACCCTAACCTAACCTGTACAGAGAAGTGCCATGAATCTAACCTAGTAAACAGAAAGACCATGAATCTAACCAGTAAACAGAAAGACCAGAATCTAACCTAGTAAACAGAAATTTTCTATACGTATTTTCGAAAATTCGCGGATCCTCGAGCGGACCGGATTTTGCTAAGTTCGGACATCTCTAATCATGATCACCATTCCCTATAATAAATGACACTATATCATGATCACTATTCCCTATATAATGAACCAATCATGATCACTATTCCCTATATTCAATGACACTAATCATGGTCACTATTCCCTATCTTAAATGACACTATATCATGGTCACTATTCCCTATATTAAATGACACTATATCATGGTCACTATTCTCTATATTAAATGACACGATAATCATGATCACTGATTCCCTATATTAAATGATCCTATATCATGATCCTATTCCCTATATTAAATGACACTATATCATGGTCACATTCCCTATATTAAATGAACTATATCATGGTCCTGTTCCCTATATTAATGACACTAATCATGGTCACTTGTTCCCTATATAATGACACTATATCATGGTCACTATTCCCTAATTAAATGACCTATATCATGGTCACTATTCCCTATATAAAATGACACTATATCATCATCACTATTCCCTATATTAAATGACACTATATCATGGTCACTATTCCCTATATTAAATGACACTATATCATCATCACTATTCCCTTATGGATGGATCTGTTTATAAATGACTTAGAAGGGACATTGGGAACAAGGTCTCTGTGTATAAATGACTTAGAAGGGACATTGGGAACAAGGTCTCTGTGTATAAATGACTTAGAAGTGGCATTGGGGAACAAGGTCTCTGTGTATAAATGACTTAGAAGGGACATTGAGAACAAGGTCTCTGGTATAAATGACTTAGAAGGGACTTGGGAACAAGGTCTCTGTGTAAAATGACTTAGAAGGGGCCTGGGAACAGAGGTCTCTGTGTATAAATGACTTAGAAGGGACATTGGGAACAAGGTCTCTGGTATAAAATGACTTAGAAGGGACATTGGAACAAGGTCTCTGTGTATAAATGACTTAAAGGGCATTGGGAACAAGGTCTCTGTGTATAAATGACTTAGAAGGGACATTGGAACAAGGTCTCTGTGTATAAATGACTTAGAAGGGGACATTGGGAGCAAGGTCTCTGTGTATAATGACTTAGAAGAACATTGGAACAAGGTCTCTGTGTTAAAAGACTTAGAAGGGAGACATGGGCAAGGTCTCTTGTATAAATGACTTAAGGAGATTGAGAACAAGGTCTCTGTGTATAAATGACTTAGAAGGGACATGGGAACAAGGTCTCTGTGTATAAATGACTTAGAAGGGACATTGGGAACAAGGTCTCTGTGTATAATGACTTAGAAGGACATTGGAACAAGGTCTCTGTGTATAAATGACTTAGAAGGGACATTGGGAACAAGGTCTCTGTGTATAAAGGACTTAGAAGGACATTGGGAACAGGTCTCTGTTGTAAATGACTTGAAGGGCATTGGGAACAAGGTCTCTGTGTATAATGACTTAGAAGGGCATTGGGAACAAGGTCTCTGTGTATAAATGACTTAGAAGGGACATTGGGAACAAGGTCTCTGTGTATAAATGACTTAGAAGGGCATTGGGAACAAGGTCTCTGTTATATAAATGACTTAGAAGGGACATTGGGAACAAGGTCTCTGTGTATAATGACTTAAAGGGACATGGGAACAAGTTCTCTGTATAAATGACTTAGAAGGACATTGGGAACCAGGTCCTGTGAATAAATGACTTAGAAGGGACATTGGGAACAAGGTCTCTGTGTATAAATGACTTAGAATGGACATTGAGACGAAGGTCATCTGTGAATAATGACTTAGAAGGGACATGGGAACAAGGTCTCTGTGTATAAATGACTTAGAAGGGACATTGGGAACGAGGTCTCTGTGTGTATAAGGACTTAGAAGGGACATTGGGAACAAGTCTCTGTGTATAAAGAGACTTAGAAGGACATTGAACAAGGTCTCTGTGTATAAATGACTTAGAAGGGACATTGGGAACAAGGTCTCTGTGTATAAATGACTTAGAAGGACATTGGGAACAAGGTCTCTGTGTATAAATGACTTAGAAGGGACATTGGGAACAAGGTCTCTGTGTATAAATGACTTAGAAGGGACATTGGGAACAAGGTCTCTGTGTATAAATGACTTAGAAGGGACATTGGGAACAAGGTCTCTGTGTATAAATGACTTAGAAGGACATTGGGAACGAGTCTCTGTGTATAAAGACTTAGAAGGGACATTGGGAACAAGGTCTCTGTGTATAAATGACTTAGAAGGGACATTGGGAACAGGTCTCTGTGTATAAATGACTTAGAAGGGACATTGGGAACAAGGTCTCTGTGTATAAATGACTTAGAAGGACATTGGAACAAGGTCTCTGTGTATAATGACTTAGAAGGGACATTGGAAAACAAGGTCTCTGTGTATAAATGACTTAGAAGGGACATTGAACAAGGTCTCTGTGTATAAATGACTTAGAAGGGACTGGGAACAAGGTCTCTTTGTATAAATGACTTAGAAGGGGCATTGGGAACAAGTCTCTGGTGTATAAATGACTTAGAAGGGACATTGGAACAAGGTCTTCTGTGTATAAATGACTTAGAGGGACATTGGGAACAAGGTCTCTGTGTATAAATGACTTAGAAGGGACATTGGGAACAAGGTCTCTGTGTATAAATGACTTAGAAGGGACATTGAGAACAGGTCTCTGTGTATAAATGACTTAGAAGGGACATTGGGAACAAGGTCTCTGTGTATAATGACTTAGAAGGACATTGAGAACAGGTCTCTGTGTATAAATGACTTAGAAGGGCAATGGAAACAAGTCTCTGTGTATAAATGACTTAGAAGGGACATTGAACAAGGTCTCTGTGTAATAAATGACTTAGAAGGGACATTGGGAACAAGGTCTCTGTGTATAAATGACTTAGAAGGGACATTGGGAACAAGGTCTCTGTGTATAAATGACTTAGAAGGGACATTGGGAACAAGGTCTCTGTGTATAAATGACTAGAAGGGACATTGGGAACAAGGTCTCTGTGTATAAATACTTAGAAGGGACTTGGGAACAGGTCGCTGTGTATATATGACTTAGAAGGGACATTGAGAACAAGGTCTCTGTATATAAATGACTTTGAAGGGGCATTGAGAACAAGGTCTCTGTGTATAAATGACTTAGAAGGGACATTGGGAACAAGGTCTCTGTGTATAAATGACTTAGAAGGGACATTGAGAACAAGGTCTCTGTATATAAATGACTTAGAAGGGACATTGGGAACAAGGTCTCTGTGTATAAATGACTTAGAATGGACATTGAGAACAAGGTCTCTGCGTATAAATGACTTAGAAGGGACATTGGGAACAAGGTCTCTGTGTATAAATGACTTAGAAGGGACATTGAGAACAAGGTCTCTGTATATAAATGACTTAGAAGGGACATTGAGAACAAGGTCTCTGTGTTTGCTGATGACACTAAACTATGCAGAGCTTGGGAAACTTCCAATGATGTGCAAGTGCTGCAAGCAGACCTAGATAGATTATCACAATGGGCAGTAGAATGGCAGATGGGATTCAATGTTGATAAATGTAAGGTGATGGATTTCGGGCAGGGGTGTCTCTGTAATGAAGTAATGAAGCTTATTTAGAAAGCGGCAGGCAGAGCAGAAGGAAAATAAAATTGCGGGTGCGTGAGTATTTTCCCTCTTAGCGCTGCACTAACTGCCGCCTTCTTGCAGGCCCTACTCTAATCGTCATAGGGTTATTGTTAATCCAATTCCTCGGGTCAGGACTCAGCCGTGTACCTGCATCTTAAGGATAAAAGACATACCTTTGAAGATTGTAATGTTAACATATTGGCAAAGGAGCATGACTGGTTCAAGAGAGGTGTTAAGGAGGCCATTTATGTGAAAATAAAGAAACCAAGCCTAAATAGAGGTGGGGGGGTTCGACACCAACTGCCTGCTATGTACAATGCTGTTTTGACACCTTACTCTGGGAGTTCCTATAACACCTCTTAGCCTCAATACATCCACACCTTGCATTCAGAAGGTCCCTAACACCTGGCTGTCATATGCTTAATTGCCAATAGATTCTTGTACAAGTCATTCTGATTTGAGAGATCCAGTCGGATGACTAGCGAAACGTCTTCAAGAACTAAACTTCAAGTCCAGTTCATCTAATTGAATACAACAGATATACAGGAATTTCGGTTTGGATAAATGTCTTTTTGAGGGACTGTTTATATACCACCATGGTGTGAAGGTTAAAATGACCAAATGTTTAACCACGTCCATCCCTGGTATCCACACACACCTAACCCTGGTTGCAGTTGCGCACTTCATGGTGCCTAGTGGTACATAGGGGCGGCATTCAAAAGTTTGGCTCAGGTGGCAAAAACCCTAGAGACACCCCTGATAATCCTTGTGCCACCTATACCATAAAAGTGCCGGGGAGGGGGGTCCCAGTTTGAGCTGTGGGACTCCTTAAGCCCCAAAGGGCCCTTGTATGGGCCACAATGGTAACGCCGCGGGAATAGGAATTCGGAAATACTAGAACGTTTGAGGATTCCTTTTCTGCGTGTTCTTCCCGTGAAGACGTGTCCCCCGGACTATTTCCAGGTCCCAGAGCCATTTACAGGAAGTTACCACTGAATTTTTTTTCCCGTTGACTTCAAAAAAAAAATTCCAATTTTTTGGAAAATCTGTGAATCCTCGAGCGGAATTTCGGAAGTTCGCCGATCTCTAATAATATTCCCACAGTGCACGGGGTGATAGGTTACTGACCTGCAGTCCTGGTTTCCAACACCAGGAGTGATTCTTGATCCAGTCGGGCACACCTGCCTAAAGGAGGCGGCACAGGAAGTGCAGTCGGTTTTCACCTTCATTACTGTTTTGACATCACAGCGTCTGGACTTCACCTACATCCAAATAAAATTCGTTATTGGCCGCACCGCACGTCACTTATTACACCAAATATCACAGCCAGGGTGGCCAGATGTTGTCCTCCCCTGAGCAGGAGGGGGCAGAGCGGTGACGTCCCAGTAACATCACCGTGGGACAGGGTGTCGGTGGGAGTGGCATAGGCGGGGTTATGGGGTGGGGTGTGGCAGAGGCAAGGTTAGGGCGTAACCGGGTGGACAGTGGGCATTCCGGCTAGGGCCAGTGTTTGGAGTGGATTTGGTCCCTACAGTCTGAACAATCCTGCCCAGATAGGGACAACTGGCCACCCTGATCTCTATTGAGAAACCAATTAGACCCAGGTAGCTGTCTCCTTTTACAAGAACAAATAGATTCAATAAAAGTTCTTATAGGTTAAAATGGGGCTAATTTTGCCCCAACCAATCAGATGTTAGATTTCAATTATTAAATAGAATCTGATTGGTTGGGGCAAAATTAGCCCCATTTTTAACGATAAGAACTTTTATTGAATCTCCCTGTCAATCAATCAGTTTTCCACTATTCAGTGTGTTAGTTACTTCCATCCCAATGCACAAGTGACCCCCATGTATTTTATCAATGAACGAGTTATAGTCTAGACACCCGCCAAGTCACTAAGCACATAAAAGGAATTATACCCAAACAGAATGAGGTATGAGACATTTTATTAATAAATCTATATATATAAAAGTCAATGTTTTTATGTATGTATGTATGTTTGTATGTATGTACATATGTTTGTATGTATGTTTGTTTGTATGTTCCAGAAAAACTTCTAGGACAATTTTCATGAGACTTGGTATACTTATGTATAAGGACCTGGGGGAAATCATAGGCTACGTTACAACCTTTAAAAATGCCCCCGTGCCCCCTTTTTCAACATTTTTAAAATGAATTAACCTGTGTGCTGCCATCTGGTGGTGAATCAAATAATCACCTAACTTCAAAAAGTCATGTTGATTATTCAGGGCAGTACAATGCTTTACTTCATTTTGTTCTGTCGTTGCTGTGATAGGAGGATAAAGCTGGAGTAGCAGAACATGTGATGTCACAATGTCATGTCACCTCCTCTCACTTGTGGTTTGCCCAACGTCAAGATTGATAGGTAAACTGACCAATCCAAGATAAGTCTCTTGTACTGGGGGTTGGGCAGGCATCTACTCATGGAGATCACAGTTTGCAGCAGTCTGGTGCAGAGTTCAGAGAAAGCATCTAAGGAAATGTGTAGTTTCCCATTGCAGGTGCTGACAGCCATGAAATGTATTTGTGCAGCACAAGGGAAAAAATCCCATTTTACTTAAGTAAAGACAATAAGAACTGTGAATGGGATGACACTGCCACACTGCAATACAACTGCACTGTAAGGGTTCATTTTACTTCACACCTTGTGTCTCTTTTCCCCACAAACTCCTGAAACCCCAGTATTAAAGGCCACGTACACACTCTTTTCACTCACCTTTCGATTCCATGTGTCATTGTTTTTGCATGCATAAATAATATGTAAGTGTGCCAGCTAAATTGTGTTTTCTGGGGGAGGTTGTGTGTCAATAATTTAATCTGATCGATTGCAGTATTTTTAAATGTAGGTGTTACTGTGCAACACAGTCACTGTTAAGGGGATATTGCAAAATGTCCACATTTTACTTTACCCTAAAAACAATGAATGTGAGATGTTGTACCCTATTGTTAAAGGGGAAATTAATGTGATACAATTTAAGTTAAAGGGCAAGTTGATGGGATATGCTTTAAAGTTAAAGGGGAAGTTGTTTTGATACTCTTTAAAAGGAAAGTTGATACGCATTTAAGGGGAAGTTAATGTGAAATGCGTTAAAGAGGAAGTTGATGTGATATGCATTAAAGGGCAAGTTGATGTGATAGGCGTTAAAAGGGAAGTTGATGTGATAGGCGTTAAAAGGGAAGTTGATGTGAAATGCATTAAAGGAGAAGTTGGTCTGAAATGCATTAAAGGGGAAGTTAATGTGAAATGCGTTAAAGGGGAAGTTGATGTGATATGCGTTCAAGTGTAAGTTGATGTGATACGTGTTAAAAGGCAAGTTGATGTGACGTGTTAAAAGGCAAGTTGATGTGACGTGTTAAAGATCAAGTTGATGTGATATGTATTAAAGGGAAGTTGATGTGATAGGCATTAAAAAGGAAGTTGATGTGATATGTATTAAAGGGAAGTTGATGTGATAGGCATTAAAAGGGAAGTTGATGTGATATGTATTAAGGAAGTTGATGGAACATTGATTATGAATATGTATAAGGTAGTTGATGTAGCATCTAAGGTTATGTAAGTAAAGGGCAAGTTGATGTGATAATGCCTATCACATAACTCCTTTTTGACATGCCTAAGATTTGATGTGATAGGCCATTACAACAGAAGTTTGATGTGTGTCATGCTCATTACAAGGGCAAGTTGTTGTGTGCCATTCCAAGGCGAGTTGTGTGCATTGTTAAAGGAGCCTTGTGGCTCTAGGCCTTCGTTGCTGTGATAGGCTTCCCAAGCGTTGTGTGATCAGCCATTCAAAGGTGAATTGGCGTGAAATTCGTTAAAGGGTAAGTTGATTTGATAGTCATTAAATGACAAGTTACTATGTGATACACGTTAAAGGGGAAGATGGTGTGATATGCATTAAAAGGGAAGTGGATGTGATCATTTTTCCTATATGAGCATTTTCTTTCACAGATGGTAGAAGTTCCTACTAGACAGAATGTGTTGTTGGATCTGGTGATATCTAATAACCCTGAGCTCATTATGGAGATGAGGTAATGGGAAGCTTAGGGAATAGTGACCATGGTTAGATGTCATTTAATATAGGGAATAGTGATCATGATATAGTGTCATTTATATAGGTGAAAGATCGACCATGTATAGTGTCATTTAATATAGGGAATAGTGACCATGATTATGTCATTTAATATAGGGAATAGTGACCGTGATATAGTGTCATTGCTATATGGGAATATTGATCCATGATATAGTGTCATTTAATAATAGGGAAAGTTGACCATGATATAGTGTCATTTAATATAGGGAATAGTGACCATGATATAGTGTCATTTAATATGGGAATATGACCATGATATAGTGTCATTTATATAGGGAATAGTGACCATGATATAGTGTCATTTAATATAGGGAAAGTGACCATATATAAGTGTCATTTAATATAGGTATAGGCCATGAATAGTGTCACTTTAATATAGGGAATAGTGTCCATGATATAGTGTCATTTAATATAGGAAATAGTATCATGATATAGTGTCATTTAATATAGTGAACAGTGACCATGATGTAGTGTCATTTAATATAGGGAATTGACCATGATATAGTGTCATTTAATATAGGGAATAGTGACCATGATATAGTGTCATTTAATATAGGGATAGTGACCAAGATTAATGCATTTAATATAGGGAATAGTGACCATGATATATTGGTCATTTAATATAGGGAATAGTGACCATGATATAGTGTCATTTAATATAGGGAATAGTGACCATGATATAGTGTCATTTAATATAGGGAATATGCCCATGATATATGTCATTTAATATAGGGAATAGTGACCATGATATAGTGTCATTTAATATAGGGAATGACCATGATATAGTCATTTAATATAGGGATAGTGACCATGATATAGTGTCATTTAATATAGGGAATAGTGCCATGATATAGTATCATTTATATAGGGAATAGTGTCCAGATATTTATGCATTTAATATAGGGAATATGACCATGATATAGTTGCCATTTAATATAGGGAAATCGTACCATGATATAGGTGTAAATTTTGGAATAGTGTCCATGATCTAGTGTCATTTAATATAGGGATAGTGACCATGATATAGTATCATTTATATAGGTGAATAGTGACCATGATATAGTGCCATTTTAATATAGGGAAATGTGACCAGGATATAGTGTCATTTATATAGGATAAGTGACCATGATATAGTCCATTTAATATGGGAATAGTGTCCATGATATGTATTTAATGGGAATGTGACAACAGATTCAGTGTCATTTAATATAGGAATGAGTGACCATGATATAGTGTCATTTATATAGGGAATAGTGACCATGATATAGTGTCATTAATATAGGAATAGTGACCATGATAGTGTCATTTAATATAGGGAATATTGACCATGATATAGGTCATTTAATATAGGGAATAGTGACCATGATATAGCGTCATTTATATAGGGAATAGTGGACCATGATAAGTGTCATTAATATAGGAATAGTGACCATGATATAGTGTCATTTAATATAGGGAATAGTGAATCATAGATATAGTATTCCATTTAATATAGGGAAAGTGACCATGATATGTGTCATTTAATATAGGGAATAGTGACCACAATATTAGTGTCATTTAATATAGGGAATAGTGTCATATATAGTGCATTTAAAGGGATAGTGATCACGTAAGTGTCATTTAATATAGGGAATATGACCATGATATCTGTCATTTAATATAGGGAATAGTGCCATCTATAGTGTATTTAATATAGGGAATAGTGACCATGATATTGTCATTTAATATGGGGAATGACCGTGATATAGTGTCATTTAATAGGGAATAGTGACCATGATTAGTGTCATTTAATTAGGGTAATAGTTACTCGTATATAGTGTCCTTTAATATAGGAATAGTGACCATGATATAGTGTCATTTAATTAGGGAATAGTGACCATTATATAGTGTCCGTTAAATATAGGGAATAGTTGACCATGATATGGTGTCATTAATATAGGGAATGTGACCATGATAAGTGTCATTTAATATAGGGAATAGTGACCATGATATAGGGTCATTTAATATGGGGAATAGTGACCATGATTAGTGTCATTTAATATAGGGAATAGTGACCATTATAGTGTCATTTAATATAGGAAGTGACCATGATATAGTGTCATTTAATATAGGGAATAGTGACCATGATATAGTGTCTTTAATATAGGGAATAGTGACCATGATATAGTGTCATTTATATAGGGAATAGTGACCATGAGATAGTGTCATTTAATATGGAGAGTGACCGATGATATAGTGTCATTTAATATAGGGAATAGTGACCATGATATAGTGTCATTTATATAGGGAATAGTGACCATGATAGTGTCATTTATATAGGGAATAGTGACCATGATATAGTGTCATTTAATATAGGAATAGTGACCATGATATAGTGTCATTTATATAGGGAATAGTGCCAGATATAGTGTCATTTAATATAGGGAATAGTGACCAGGATATAGTGTCATTTAATATAGGGAATAGTGACCATATACGGTGTCATTATTATTAGGGCTAGTGACCATGATATAGTGTCATTTAATATGGGAATAGTGACCATGATATAGTGTCATTTAATATAGGGAATAGTGACCAGATATAGTGTCATTTAATATAGGGAATATTGACCATGATATAGTGTCATTTAATATAGGAATAGTGACCATGATGTGCATTTAATATAGGGAATAGTGACCATGATTATAGTGTCATTTAATAGGGATAGTGACCATGATATAGTGTCATTTAATAAGGGATTTACCATGATAAGTGTATTTAATAGGGATAGAATGACCATGATATAAGTTGGGTCATTTAATATAGGGAATAGTGACCATGATATATGTATTTATATAGGGAATAGTGACCATGATATAGTGTCATTTAATATAGGAATAGTGACCATGATATAGTGTCTTATAGAGGGAATAGTACCAGGATATATGTCATTTAATATAGGGAATAGGACCATGATATAGTGTCATTTACTATAGGGAATAGTGACCATGATATAGTGTCTTTAATAGGGAATAGTGACCATGATATAGTCATTTAAATTAGGGAATAGTGACCATGATAGTGTCATTTAATATAGGGAATAGTGACCATGAATATGTCATTTAATATAGGGAATAGTGGACCATGATATAGTGTCATTTAATATAGGGAATAGTGACCATGATATAGTGTCATTTAATATAGGGTAATATTGACCATGATATAATTTAATTATAGGGATAGTGACCATGAATAGTGTCATTTAATATAGGGAATAGTGACCATGTATATATGTATTTTATTATAGGGAATAGTGACCATGATATATGGTCATTTAATATAGGGTAGTGACCGGATATAGTGTCATTTAATATAGGGAATAGTGACCATGATATAGTGAATTTAATATAGGAATAGTGACCATGAATGTCATTTAATATAGGGAATAGTGACCGATGATATAGTGTTCATTAATATGGGGAATAGTGACCATGATATGTGTCATTTATAGGGAATGTGACCTGATTAGTGTCATTTAATATAGGGAATAGTGACATGATATTGTCATTTAATATAGGGAATAGTGTCCATGATATATGTGTCATTTAAATAGGTTGCAGAAAACTAAAGTGCACTGCTTTAACAAAAACTTAACTTAGGAAAGCTAATTTTATGCTTTTAAAGGAATCGCTCCTGCTCATAGACTGGGGGGAACTGTTTCTAGTAAAGATTACTGAGCAGATGTGGACCACTTTTAAGGGATATTACACTATTACATTCCAAATCGGTACCTTTAGGGAACAAGTGTAAATAAATAGGTCGACTCCTGCATGGCTTAATGCTCAGGTAAAAGGAAATGGGAAAAAAGAAAAGGGTCTTTAAAATTTTGAAAGCAGAAGGCACAGAACAGGCTTACAGGGACTTCAAAAGTTTGTAATAAAGTGCAAGAAGCATTAAACTAGCTAAAATAGAAAATGAAACACGGATTGCCGAACAAAGCATGTCCAACCCCAATGTTTTTTTAAGTATATAAATGGTAAAAAAGATGAGGACTGAGAATGTGGGACCATTAAATAAATGGAGCTGAGGTGGTTGTAATAGGATGCCGAAAAGCTAATCTGCTAAACCATTTTTTACAATCGGTTTTTTATGTTGAGAATCCTTGTCCTTACAGTAGGTATTGAGGCAATATGCAGGGAAGAAATGAAGAGTTTTTCACATTGGCTAACAGAGGATATGGTACGGAACAATTAGACAAAGTTAATATCAATAAAGCCCCAGGACCAGATAATTGCATCCATTGTCTCTTTCAAAACAGACAAACACACTTCCCCCATACACCTAGCAAAACTATCCAATCAGAGCCAAACAGTATTTCTAAACTTAGATCCTCAAACCTTCTAAAATAACCACCAACTGAAGCTAGTAAAATGCTTGGCCAGAGAAGTAAATGCTTGGCAGAGAGAGTAAATGCTTGGCAAGAGAGTGGTAAAATGCTAGGCCAGAGAGAGGTAAAATGCTAACACATGAGAGAGTAAAATGCTAAGCCAGAGAGGAGAGGTAAATGCTAGGCACAGATGAGGTACAATGCTAGGCACAGAGTGTTAAAATGCTTGGCACAGAGAGAGGTAAAATGCTTGCAAGAGAGAGTAAAACTGGCACAGAGAGAGGTAAAATGCTAGGCACAGAGAGAGGTAAAATGCTTGGCACAGAGAGAGGTAAAATGCTTGGCACAGAGAGAGGTAAAATGCTTGGCACAGAGAGTGGTAAAATGCTAGGCACAGAGAGGTAAAATGCTAGGCACAGAGAGAGGTAAAATGCTAAGCACAGAGAGAGGTAAAATGCTAGGCACAGAGAGTGGTAAAATGCTAGGCACAGAGAGAGGTAAAATGCTTGGCACAGAGAGTGGTAAATGCTTGGCACAGAGAGAGGTAAAATGCTTGGCACACAGATGGTAAAATGCTAGGCACCGAGAGGTGGTAAAATGCTAGGCACAGAGAGAGGTAAAAATGCTAAGCCAGAGATTATTTAAAATGCTAGGCACAAGAAGGGTAAAATGCTAGGCACAGAGAGAGTTAAAATGCTTGGCACAGAGGGAGGTAAAATTCTATGCACAGAGAGTGTAAAATGCTAGCACAGAGAGATTAAAATGCTAGGCACAGAGAGGTAATGCTAGGTCAAATGCTAGCACAGAGAGAGGTAAAATGCTAGGCACAGAGAGAGTAAAATCTAGGACACAGCGAGGGTAAAATGCTAAGCACAGAAGAGGTAAAATGCTAGCAAGAGGTAAATGCTAGGCACAGAGAGAGGTAAACTGCGTAGCCACAGAGAGTGGTAAATGCTAGAAACAGAGAGAGGTAAAACTAGGCACGAGAGAGTAAAATGCTAGCACAGAGAGAGGTAAAATGCTAGGCAACAGAGAGTGGTAAAATGGAGACACAGAGAGAGGGTAAAATGCTAGGCACAGAAGAGAGTAAAATGCTAGACACAGAGAGAGGTAATGCTAGGCACAGAGAGTTGTAAAATGCTTGGCACACAGAGAGAGGTAAATGCTGGCCACAAAGAGAAGTGGTAAATGCTAGGCACAGAGAGATGTAAAATGCTAGGACAACAGAGAGGTAAATGCTAGGCACAGAGAGATGGTAAAATGCTATGCAACGAGAGAGGTAATGCTAGAACAGAGATGGTAAAATGCTCAGAACAGAGCAGTGGTAAAGCTAGAAACAGAGAGAGTTAAAATGCTAGACAGAGAGAGGTAAAAGTCTAGCACAGAGAGAGGTAAAATGCTAGGCACAGAGAGAGTAGAAATGCTAGAAATACTAGAGAGTAAAATGCTATGAACAGAGAGAGTAAAATGCTAAGGCACAAGGAGAGGTAAAATGCTAGGCACAGAGAGAGGTAAAATTCTAAGAACACAGAGGAGAGGTAAAATGCTAGGCACAGAGAGAGGTAAAATCGAGCACAGAGAGAGGTAAAATGCTAGAAACAGAGAGAGGTAAAATGCTAGGCAAGAGAGATGTAATGCTGCACAGAGAGACGTACAATGCAGACACAGATGATAGGTAAAATGCGACACAGAGAGAGGAGGTAAAATGCTAGCACAGAGAGATGGTAAACTGCTAGACACAGAGAGAGTAAAATGCTAGACACAGAGAGGGTAAAATGCTAGACAGAGATTGTAAAATTCTAGAACCAGAGAGAGGTAAAATGCAATAGGCCACAGAGAGAGTAAAATGCTAGAAACGAGAGAGTAAATGCTAGACACAGAAGAGGTAAAATGCTAGAAACAGAGAGAGGTAAATGCTAGGCAACAGAGAGTAGTAAATGCTAGAAACAGAGGATTGTAAAATGCTAGACACAGAGAGGAGGTAAATGCTATAAACAGAGAAGGTACAATGCTAGGCACAGAAGAGGTAAATGCTAGAAACAAGAGAGGTAAATGCTAGCATAGGCACAAGATAGGTTAAATGCTAGAAACAGAGAGAGGTAAAATGCAAACAAGAGATTGAGGTAACATGCTAGAAACAGAGAGAGGTAAAATGCTATGCACAGAGACAGGTAAATGCTAGAAACAGAGAGAGGTAAAATCGCTAGACACAGAGAGAGGTTAAAATGCTAGAAAACAGAGAGAGGTAAAATGCTAGACAGAGAGAAGAGGTAAAATGCTAGAAACAGAGAGAGGTAAAATGCTAGGCACAGAGAGAGGTAAAATGCTAGAAACAGAGAGAGTAAAATGCTAGAGACCAGAGAGAGGTAAAATGCTATAAACAGAGAGAGGTAAATGCTAGAAAACAGAGAGTGGTAAAATGCTAGAAACAGAGAGCATGGTAACATGCTAGAAACATTAAGAGCGTAAAATGCTATAAGCACAGAGAAGGTAAAATGCAGGCACAGAAGAGGTAAATGCTAGCACGAGAGAGGTAAAATGCTAGACACAGAGAGAGGTAAAATGCTAGGCACAGAGAGAGGTAAAATGCTAGGCACAGAGAGAGGTAAAATGCTAGGCACCAGGAGTTAGTAAAATGCGAGAGCACATAGCCCGAGAGAGATAAAATGCTAGCACAAGAGAGGTAAAATGCTAGGCACAGAGAGTGGTAAAATGCTAGACCACAGAGAGAGGGTAAAATGCGAGACACAGAAGATTGGTAAAATGCTAGCCGAGAGTGTAAATGCTGGCCAAGAGAGTGGTAAAATGCTAGCACAGAGAGTGGTAAATCTAGCACAGAGAGAGGTAAAATGCTAAGGGCAACAGAGAGTGGTAAAATGCTAGGCACAGAAGAGTTAAATGCTAGGCACAGCGAGAGAGGTAAAATGCTATGTCAAGAGAGTAGGTAAAATGCTAGGCACAGAGAGAGGTAAAATGCTTGGCACGAGAGAGGTTAAATGCTAGGCACACAGAGAAGTTAAAAATGCTAGGCACAGAGAGGGTAAAATGCTAGACACAGAGAGAGGTAAAATGCTAGAAACAGAGAGAGGTAAAATGCTAGAAACAGGAGAGAGGTAAAATGCTGACAGAGAGAGGTAAAATGCTAGACACAGAGAGAGGTAAAATGCTAGGCACAGAGAGTGGTAAAATCAGAAACAGAGGAGAGGTTAAAATGCTAATAGACAAGCGGGTAAAATGCAGACAGAAAAAGGAGGTAACATGCTAGAAACAGAGAGGTAAAATGCAAACAGAGAGGTTAAATCTATAGAACAAGAAGAGGTAAATTCTAGAAACAGGAGGTGGTAAAATGCTAGGCCAGGAGAGGGTAAAAATTCTAGAAACAGAGAGTGGTAAAATGCCTAGACACAGAGATATTGGTAAAATGCTAGACACAGAAGAGTATAAAATGCTAGGCACAAGAGAGGGTAAAATGGCTAGGCCACAGGAGATAGGCGTAAATGCTGGCACAGAGAGAGGTAAAAATACTAGGCACAGGAGAGGACATGCTTAGCCAAAGGTAGTGCTAGGCACAGAGAGGGTAAAATGCTAGGACGAGAGAGATGGACAAATGCTAGGCACAGCGTAGGGACATGCAAGCAAAGAGTGGACAAAGCTAGGCACAGAGAGAGTGGTAAAATGCTAGGCACAGAGAGAGGTAAAATGCTAGGCCCAGAGAGAGGTAAAATGCTAGGCACAGAGAGAGGTAAAATGCTAGGCACAAGAGAGGTAAATGCAGCCGAGAGTGGTAAATGCTAGGCACAGAGAGAGGTAAAATGCTAGGCACAGAGAGAGGTAAAATGCTAGGCACAGAGAGAGGTAAACTTCTAGGCACAGAGAGTAAATGCTAGGCCAGAGAGAGGTTAAAATGCTAGGCACGAGAGAGGTAAAATGCTAGCAGAAGGGTAAAAAAGGCTGACAACAGAGAGAGTACAATCTAAGTGCAAAGAGAGAGTGTAAAATGCTAGGCACAGATAGTGTTAAAATGCTAGGCACGGAGAGGTAAAATGCTTGGCACAGAGAGGTAAATGCTAGGCACGAGAGAGGTAAATGCTAGGCACAGAGAGTGGTAAAATGGCTTGGCCAAAGAGAGGTAATGCTGTGCACAGAGAGTGGTAAAATGCTTGGCACAGAGAGAGGTTTAAAACTGCTAGGCACAGAGGAGGTAAAATGCTAGCCCAGAGAGTGGTAAATGCTAGACGCAAGAAGAGAGAGGTAAAATGCTGAGGGCACAGAGAGAGGTAAATGCTAGGCACAGAAGAGGTAAAATGCTTGGCACAGAGAATGGGTGAAATGCTTGGCACAGAGAGTGGTAAAATGCTTGGCACAGAGAGAGGCAAAATGTTGCACAGAGAGATGTACTGCTGGCACAGAGAGTGTAAAATGCTTGCACAGAGAGTGGTAAATGCTTGGCACAAGAGGACAATGCTAGGACAGAGAGGTTAAATGCTTGGCACCAGAGAGTGGTAAAATCTTTGGCAACGGAGAAGTAGTTAAAATGCTTGGCACAGAGAGTGGTAAATGCTTGGCACGAGAGAGGGTAAATGCTTGGCACAGAGAGAGGTAAAAGCTGGCACAGAGAGTGTAAATGCTTGGCACAGAAGTGGTAAAATGCTTGGCACAGAAGAGGTAAGGCTTGCAACAGAGGTGGTAAAATGCTTTGGCCAGAGAGAGTGTAAAATGCTTGGCACAGAGAGTGGTAAAATGCTAGGCAGCACAGAAGAGGTAAAAGCTGGCACAGAGAGGTTAAAAGTGCTTGGCACAGGCAGGAGTGGTAAAAGTAGGCAACAGATGAAAAATGCTTGGCACACAGAGAGTGGTAAAATGTAGGCACAGAGGAGGTAAAATCTTGGCACAGAGGTGTAAAAGCTAGGCACAATGAGGTAAAATCTTGGCACAGAGAGAATTAAATGCTTGGCACACAAGAGAGGTAACATGCTTGGCACACAGAGAGTGGGTAAATGCTTGGCACACAAGAGTGGTAAATGCTTGGCACACAGAGATGGTCAATGCTTGGCACACAAGAGTGGTAAAATGCTTGGCAACCAGAGAGTGGTAAATGCTTGGCCCAGGATGTGGTAAAATGCTTGGCACACAAGATGGTAAAAAATGCTTGGCACACGAAGTAAGAGAAAATGCTTGGCACCAGAGAGTGATAAACTGGCACGGAGTGATAAAATCTTGGCACAAGGAGTGGTAAAATGCTTGGCACACAAGAGTGATAAAATGTTGGCACACAAGATTGATAAATGCTTGGCACACAGAGAGGATAAGCTTGGCACACAGGAAGTGATGAAATGCGCACACAGGAGTGATAAAAATGCTAGTGCACAGACAGTGGTAAAATGCTTGATTTAACCACGTAATAGGTAAAATAGTTGTCACAAAACTGTTTAAATGCTTGGCACACAGAACATTGGTAAAACGTTTGCTCACAGATTGTAGTTTTGAACCTTAGCACAAAATGGGACCCCCTTCTTGCCAGGGCCCTGGTGTGGGACAGTCCCTGCACCTGTAGCTACTCCCGGCTATGTCGAGTGTTAATAAAGTTGTTGTTGTCTCTTGAACTGAGGAAGAAGAGATCAGCATGGCGTCTGTGTGCGTTATTCTATATCACACCCACTTATACCCTATCAAACAGGCAACATTCAAACCCCCACATACAGGTAACAATACAGTTGAAACAGCTGTATTTTCGAACCCATTGCCTGTTTCTAAAGACTGCAACCTTCTCTCAACCATTCTCGGGACAGGTGTTTGATTTGTCGAAAATGGCTCTGTTACAGCATAGGCTAACTAAGCATGCTTAGTGCCTCAACGGGGGGGGTGGCAATAGTGCTGATGATGTGTATGATATTGTCTTGTATAAAGAGAGGTATGGATCAAGGAGGAAAATGTATTCTCCCTCTTTACAAAGCATGGTAAGGCCTCATTTGGAATATGCATTGCAATTTTGAATCCTGTGTGACAAAAAGGACATCTTTGAAATGGAAAGGGTTCAGAGAAGGGCAACTAAATAATAAGGTGGTGGGGGAGCTGAATATGAGAGAGACTGGAAAAGTTACAATTATTACGCTGGAGACAAAGGCGCTTGCGTGGGGATAGGATTACTGTGTATAGAACATTAACGGGCCATACATAAACTATCTGGGCATTGTTCCCAATAGAACATGTCAGAGGACACGTGGACATCCCTTAAGACTTGAAGAAAAAAAGTTTAGGGTTCAAGTTGGGAATGGGGTTGTGTCATCTGTGAGAACGGTAAAGCCTATGGAAACGGCTCAGTGGCACATTGTTGGCAGGTCTTGGTCAGATTTATATAAAGCTGTATGATTCTACAAACACGGAATGTTTACAGTTACTAGTAATTGATACATAAGTAGAGTTGGAAAGGTTTGTCACTGTGATAAGGTAAAGCTATGGACTGTCTTCCAGTGGATGTTGTTATGCAGGTTCATTGGTCAGCTTTAATAAAAAGCTGGCGTGAGTTTCCTACAAACAGATGAATTTACAAGTTACTGGGATGATACATAAGTAGAGTTGGGAAGGGTTGTCACTGTGAGAAACGGTAAA
>JAACNH010001291.1:40462-57590 GCA_019447015.1 Hymenochirus boettgeri
TGTATTAAAGGGAAGTTGATGTAATAGGCATTAAAAAGGAAGTTGATGTGATATGTATTAAAGGGAAGTTGATGTGATAGGCATTAAAAGGGAAGTTGATGTGATATGTATTAAAGGGAAGTTGATGTGATAGGCATTAAAAGGGAAGTTGATGTGATATGTATTAAAGGGAAGTTGATGTAATAGGCATTAAAAAGGAAGTTGATGTGATAGGCATTAAAAGGGAAGTTGGCGTGAAATTCGTTAAAGGGGAAGTTGATTTGATATGCTTAATGACAAGATTACATGTGATACACGTAAGAGGGGAAGATGGTTGTGATATCGCATTAAAAAGGGAAGTTATGTATACTGATTTTCCTAATGAGCATTTTCTTTCACAGATGGTAGAAGTTCCTACTAGACGGATTGGTTGTTGATCTGGTGATATCTAAGAACCCGAGCTTCATTATGGAGATGGCAGGTTAATGGGAAGCTTAGGGAATAGTGACCATGTAGGTCATTTAAATAGGAATAGTGATCATGATATAGTGTCCATTTAATATAGGGAATAGTGACGATGATATAGTGTCATTTAATATAGGGAATAGTGACCATGATTAGTGTCATTTAATATAGGGAAAGTGAACGGATATAGTGTCATTTAATATAGGGAATAGTGATCATGATATAGTGTCATTTAATTAGGGAATATTGCCATGATAGTGTCATTTAATATAGGGAATATGACCATTATATAGTGTCATTTAATATAGGAATAGTGACCATGATATAGTGTCATTTATATAGGGAATATTGACCATGATATAGTGTCATTTATATAGGGAATAGTGACCATGATTAGTGTCATTTAATATAGGGAATAGTGACCATGATATAGTGTCATTAATAGAGGGAATAGTGTCCATGATATAGTGTCTTTAATATAGGGAATAGTGATCATGATATAGTGTCATTTAATTAGTGAACAGTGACCATGATGTAGTGTCTTTAATAGGGAACAGTGACATGATATAGTGTCATTTATATAGGGAATGTGAACCATGATCATGTTCATTTAATATAGGGAATAGACCAAGATTAAGTGTCATTTAATAAGGGAATAGTGACCATGATATAGTGTCATTTATATAGGGAATAGTGACCATGATTATGTCATTTAATATAGGAATAGTGACCATGATATATTGTCATTTATATAGGGAATAGTGACCATGATATGTGTCATTTAATATAGGGAATAGTGACCATGAGATAGTGTCATTTAATATAGGGAATAGTGACCATGATATAGTGTCATTTTAATATAGGGAATAGTGACACATGATATATGTCATTTAATATAGGAATAGTGCAGATAAGTATCATTATATAGGGAATAGTGTCCATGATATAGTACATTTATTATAGGGAATAGTGACAATGATATAGTGCCAGTTAATAATAGGGAAATAGTGCCATGATATAGTGTCATTTAATATAGGGAATGTGTCCATGATTATAGTGTCATTTAATTAGGGAATAGTGACCATGGATATAGTAATCATTTAATATAGGGATAGTGGACAGATAGATACGTGCCATTTAATATAGGAATGTGACCATGAGATATGTCATTTAATATAGGGAATAGTACCACTGTATAGTGCCATTAATATAGGGAATAGTTGTCAGATTATAGTGTTATTAATATAGGGAATAGGTGACCAAGATTCAGTGTCATTTTATATAGGGAACTACGTGACCATGGATAGTGTCATTTAATCTAGGGAATATGTACCATGATTGTGTCATTTAATAGCGGAGTGACCATGATGGCATATATCTGGAGATATGTAGTGTCATTTATATAAGGGATAGACTGATAGGACCATTAGGATAGGGCCATGATATGAGTAATTATGACATGATAGCGTATTATAGGGATGACCAGGATATTTTAGTGTCAGTTATAGAGAAGAGTACTAGAGTATATAGGGAATAGTGACCATGATATAGTGTCATTTAATATAGGGAATAGTGACCATGATATAGTGTCATTTAATATAGGGAAATAGTGACACAATTATAGTGTCATTTAATATAGGAATAGTGATCATGATATAGTGTCATTTAATATAGGGAATGTGATCACATATAGTGTCATTTAATATAGGGAATAGTGACCATGATATAGTGTCATTTAATATAGGGAATATATACCTGATATTAGTGTCATTTAATATGGGAATAGTGACCATGATATGTGTCATTTAATATGGGGAATAGTGACGTGATATAGTGTCATTTAATATGGAATAGTGACCATGATATAGTGTTTTAATTAGGAATAGTGACCTATTAGTGTCATTTAATATAGGGATATGACCTGATATATAGTGTCATTTAATATAGGGAATAGTGACCATGATATAGTGTCATTTAATATAGGGAAATAGTGTCACCATGATATAGTGTCCATATATAATTTAATAGGGAATATTGACCATGATTAGTGTCATTTAATATAGGGAATAGTGACCATGATTCTTAGTGTCATTAATTGGGGAATAGTGACCATGATTAGTGTCTTTTATAGGGAATAGTGACCATGATATAGTGTCTTAATATAGGGGAATAGTGACCATGATATAGTGTCATTTAATATAGGGAATAGTGACGCCATGATATAGTGTCATTAATATAGGGAATAGTGACCATGATATAGTGTCATTTAATATAGGGATGTGACCATGATATAGTGTCATTTAATATAGGGAATAGTGACCATGATATAGTGTCATTTATATAGGGATAGTGACCATGAATAGTGTCATTTAATATAGGGAATAGTGACCAGATATAGTGTCTTTAATAAGGGAATAGTGACCATGATATATGTCATTTAATATAGGGAATAGTGACCATGATATATGTGTCATTTATATAGGGAAAGTGAACCACGATATAGTGTCATTTAATATAGGGAATAGTGACCAGATATAGTGTCATTTAATATAGGGAATAGTGACCATGATATAGTGTCATTTAATATAGGGATAGTGGACTCATATATAGTGTCATTTAATATGGGAATAGTGACCATGATATAGTGTCATTAATATAGGGAATAGTGACCATGATATAGATTGTCATTTAATATAGGGAATATTGACCATGATATAGTGTCATTTAATATAGGGAATAGTGCCACTGATATAGTGTCATTTAATATAGGGGAATAGTGACCAGATATAGTGTCATTTAATATAGGGAATAGTGACGCATGATATAGTGTAATTTATATAGGGAATAGTGACCATGTAAGTGTCATTTAATATAGGGAATAGTGACCATGATTAGTGTCATTTATATAGGGAATAGTGACATGTATAATTTAATTTGAATATAGGGAATAGTGACCATGATATAGTGTCATTTAATATAGGGAATAGTGACCATGATATAGTGTCTTTAATATAGGGAATAGTTACCGGATATATGCATTTAATATAGGGAATAGTGACCATGATATAGTGGTCCTTTAAATAGGGAATAGTGACCATGATATATTGTCATTAATATAGGGAATAGTGACCATGATATAGTGTCATTTAATATAGGGAATAGTGACCATGATAAGTGTCATTTAATATAGGGAATAGTGACCAGATAGATGTTATTAATATAGGGAATGTGACCATATATGTGTCATTTAATATAGGGAATAGTGACATGATATAGTGTCATTTAATATAGGGAATAGTGACCATGATATAGTGTAATGTAATAGAGGAATAGTGACCATGATATAGTGTCATTTAATATAGGGAATAGTGACCATGATATATGTATTTAATATAGGGAATGGACCATGATATAGTGTCATTTAATATAGGGATAGTGGACCGTGAATATAGTGTCATGTTAATATAGGGATATTGCCGCATGATATAGTGTCATTTAATATAGGGGAAATAGTGACCATGATATAGTGTCTTTAATATAGGATAAGTACATGCTACGTTGTCATTTAATATAGGAATAGTGACCATGATAGTGTCATTTAATCTAGGGAATAGTGGACCCTGATATCGATGTGTCATTTAATATAGGGAATTATGACAGGATATAGTGTCATTTAATATAGGGAATAGTGACCATGATATGACTGTCATTTAAATATAGGTTGCAGAAACTAAAAGTGCCAACTGGCTTACCCCAACAAAAAACTTTTAACTTAGGAAAGCTAATTTATGCTTTTAAAGGAATCGCTCATGCTCATAGAGTGGGGGGAACTGTTTTCTAGATAAAAGATTACTGCAGCAATGTGGAACCCACTTTTAAGGATATTACACTATTACATTTCCAAATCGGTACCTTTAGGGAACAATGTGAAATAAATTAGGTCACTCCTGCATGGCTTAATGCTCAGGTTAAAAAGGAAATCGGGAAAAAAAGAAAAGGGTTTTAAATTTTGAAAGCGAAGGCACAGAAACAGCTTACAGGGACTTCAAAGTTTGTAATTAAGAGTGCAAGAAGAGCAATTAAACTAGCCTAAAATAAAAATGAAACACGATTGCCGAACAAAAGCAAGTCACACCCCAAAGTTTTTTTAAGTATAAAATGGTAAAAAGATGCGGACTGAGAATGTGGGACCATTAAATCAGGAGCTGAGGTGTTGTAAGGATGGAAAAGGCATCGACTAAACCATTTTTTACCTCGGTTTTTTACTGTTGAGAATACCCTTGTCCTTGACCGTAGGTATTTGTAGCATATGCAGGGAAGAATGAAGAGTTTTCACTTGGCTAACAGGGATATTGTCGGAAAACAATTAGACAAAAGTTAATATACAATAAAGCCCCACGGACCAATACTTTGCATACATTGTCTCTTTCAAAACAGAGCACAACAACACTTTCCCCATACACCTGCAAAACTATCAATCAGATCCAAACAGTCATTTCAAACTATAGATCCTCAAACTTCTTAAAAATAACAACCAACTGAAGCTAGTAAAATGCTTGGCACAGAGAGATGGTAAAATGTTGGCCCAGAGGATGTGCAAAGATGGTAAAATGCTACATGGGTACATCTACAAGAGAGATGGTTAATGCTAAGCAGAAAGGGCTCAACAGCAGGCACAGAGGATAAAATGCTAGGCAGCAGATTATGCTGACGAGAGAGGTAAAATGACTGACCACAGAAGTAAGCAGCAGGAAGTAAAAGCTCAGAGTTCAATGCTGAGAGAGAGAAGCTTTGACAGAATAAATACCGGTGGATCTAGGCACAGAGAGTGGTAAAACTCAAGAGACGAGGTCAGAGAGAGGTAAATGCTAGCACCAGAGAGAGGTAAAGACTAGGCACAGAGATGGAACGCACGGATAAAAGTTGCACAGAGGATTGGTAAAATGCTTGGCACAGCTAGAGTGTAAAATGCTTGGCACAGAGAGGCCGTAAAAGGCTTGGCAACGAGAGGGTAAAAGCTAGGCACAGAGAGTGGTAAAATGCTAGCAAGGAAGGTAATGCTAACACAGAGAGAGGTTAAATGCTAGCCAGAGAGAGGGGTAAAGATGCTAGCAGATGAGGCAATGCGGGCAAGAGAGGGTAAAATGCTGAGGCACAGGAGAGGTAAATGCTTGGACACAGAGAGATGTACATTGCTGTGCACAGAGAGTGGTAAAATGCTAGGCACAGAGATGGTTAATGGAGGGAGAGGTAAACACACCGAGAGGTCAATGCTAGGCACAGAGGAGGTTAAATGCTAGGCACAAATAGCTGGAGAGAGAGGTAAAATGAGCACGTGAATGCGGCACAGGAGAGAGGTAAAAGCTTTGGCTAGGGACAGCGAGAGTAAATTGCCAGAGAGAGGAAATGCTAGACGAAGAGTCCACAGAGAGGTTAAATGTAAGCAGAGAATAAAAATGCTAGGCACACAGAGAGTTAAAATGCTAGGCACAGAGAGAGGTAAAAATGCTAGGCGAGAGTGTTAAATGATTAAAACAAGTAAAGCACAACAAGAGAGGTATAAAATGCTAGGCACGAGAGAGTAATAAATGCTAGGCACATGAGAGTGTAAAATCGCAGTAGTGCACAGAGAGAGGGTGTAAAATGCTGGCAAGAACAGAGAGAGGGTAAAATGTGAGGCACAGAGAGGTAATGTAGAAAGAGAGGTAAGATGCTAGGCACAGAGAGTGGTAGGAAATGCTTGCGCACAGAGAGGAGGTAAAATGCTTGGCACACAAAGAGACGTGGTAAATGCTAGGACAGAGAGAGGTGGTAAAATGCTATGCACAGGAGAGTGGTAAATGCTAGGCACAGAGAGAGTAAACGGCTGGCACAGAGAGAGGTAAAATGCTAGAAACAAGCAGAGAAGGGTGTAAAATGCCGAGAAGAGTAATAGAAACAGAGAGAGTGGTAAAATGCTAGACAGAGAGAGGTTAAAATGCTAAGAGCACGAGGAGAGGTTTAAATGCTAGACAGACCGAGAGGTCAAATGCTCGGCACAGGAGAGAGGTAAAAATGCTAGGGAAACAGAGAGAGTTGAAAAGCTAGCACAGGAAGAGGGTAAAATGCCTAGCACAGAGAGAGTAAAATGCTAGGCACCGAGGAGGATGAAGAAGGATAAAATGTCTAGCACAGAGAGAGGTTAAAAATCTAGACACAGAGGATCAAAAAGAGGGGTAAAATGCTAGGCACAGAGAGAGGTAAAATGCTAGGCACAGAGAGAGGTAAAATGCTAGGCACAGAGAGAGGTAAATCTGCTAGGCGAGATAATCCACAGAGAGAGGTAAATGCCTAGACATGCAGAGAGGGTTCTGTCGACACAGTTAAAAATGCTAGACAACAAGAGACGAGGGACAATGCTAGAAAACAGAGAGGTAAATTGCTAGACACAGAGAGGGAAAAGCTGCTAGAAAAGAGCCAGAGTCAAAACATGCTAGACACAGGAGAGGGTAAAAAATTGCTTGAAACAGAGAGAGGTAAAATGCTAGACAAGAGAGTGGTAAAATCTATAGAAACAGAGAGAGGTAAATCTAGCACAGGAGAGGTAATTTAAATGCGCCAGAAACAGAGAGAGGTAAATGCTAGGCACAGAGAGAGTTTAAAATGCTAGAAACAGGAGAGTAGGTAAAATGCTAGGCACAGAGAGCGAAATGCCGCGATAAAATGCTAGAACAGAGGAAGAGGTAAAATGTAGGAACAGAGAGAGGTAAAAATGCTAAAAAAGTAAGAGCACAGGAGAGAGGTAAAATGCTATGAAACAGAGGAGGTAAAAGCAGGCACAGAGAGAGGTAAAATGCTGAAGGATTAAAATGCTAGCGGAGTAAAGGAAACAGAGAGAGAGGTTAAAATGCTAGACCAGAGAGAATGGTAAAAATGCTAGAAACAGAGGAGAGGTTAAACTGCTAGGCAACAGAGAGAGGTAAAATGCTAGAAGAACAGAGATAGTTAAAAGCTAACAGCAGTAGCGGTAAAATCAGAAACAGAGAGAGTAAAATGCTAGTAACAGAGAGTAGGTGTAAAAGCTAGAAACAGGAGGAGGTAAAATGCTAGAAACAAGATAGAGAGGTAAAATGCTGACACAAAGTAAAATCTGCACGAGAGGAGAGGTAAATGCTAGGCACGCAGAGAGAGGTAAAATCTAGCACAGAGAAGCGTAATGGCTAGGACACAGAGAGAGGTTAAAAATGCTAGCACGAGATAGAGGTAAAATGCTAGCACAGAGAGAGATTGTGCGGAGTTGTAAAATGCTAGACACAGAGAGAGGTAAAAATGCTAGGCACGAGAGAGCGTGGTAAAATTGTAGAACAGAGAGCTGTAAAATGCTCAGACAAACGATAGAGTTAAAATGCTAGGACACAGAGAGTGGTAAACATGCTAGACACAGAGAGTGGGTAAATGCCTGCAACAGAGGAGCGTAAAATCTAGCACAGATGAGTGGAAATGCTAGGCACAGGAGAGGTAAAATGCTAGGCACAGAGAGTGGTTAAAATGCTGAGGCACAGAGAGAGACGAGGTAAAAGCTAGGCACAGCAGAGGTAAAATGCTAGGCCCAGAGATAGGTAAAATGCTAGGCACAGAGAGAGGGTAAATGCTTGGCACAGAGAGAGTAACATGCTAGGCACCAGAGAGGTTAAAATGCTAGGCACAAGAGTTAAAAACAGACACCGAGAGAGAGTAAAATGTCTAGAAACAAGAGAGGCGAAAATGGCTAGAAACAGAGATAGTAAAATGCTGAAACAGAGAGTGGTAAAATGCTAGACACAGAGAGAGTAAAATTACAAATGTGCTAAATGTCGAACAGAGTAGAGTGGTAAATGCTAAAAACGAGAGAGGAAAAGGTGCTAGAACTGCAGGAGATTAAAGAGACGAAGAGAGAAAAGCCTAGAAACAGAGAGTGGTAAAATGGCTAGAAACCGAGAGTGGAAATGCTAGAAACGGAGAGGTAAAATGCTAGAAACAGAGAGGTGGTAAAAATGCTAGGCACAGCAGAGAGGTTAAATGCTAGAAACAAGAGTGGTAAAAATGCAGACACAGAAGAGTAGTGGAAAAATGCTAGGCACAGAGAGAGGTAAAAGGCTAGGCACATAGAGAGAGGTTAAAGTCGAGGCACAGTAGAGCGGTAAAATGCTAGCACAGCGAGAGGTAAAATGCTAAAGCACAGTGAGAGGTTAAAATGCTAGGCACAGAGAGAGGGTTCAAATGCTAAGCACAGAGAGTGGTAAAATGCTAGGCACAGGTCACTAGGAAGAGAGTGCATCAAGAATAGCTTGTAAAATGATCTAGGCACAGAGAGGTGGTTAATGCTAGCACAGAGAGTGAGGTAAAATGCTAGGACAGAGCGAGGAAAATAAAATGCTAGGCCACGAGAGAGGTAAAATGCTAGTCACGAGAGAGTGAAATCTAGGCAACAAGAGATGGTAAAATGCTATCACAGAGAGAGGTAAAATGTGCCAAGAGTGATTGCACAGAGAGAGGTAAAAGATAGGACCAGAGAGAGTAAAATGCTAGGCACCGAATGTAAACTGCAGCAAGGAGAGAGTTAAATGCTGGCACAGAGAGTGGTAAATCTAGGCAACGAGAGAGGTAAAATGCCTAGGACACAGAGAGAGGTAAATGCTAGACACAGAGAGACGGTAAAAATGCAGAGCACAGAGAGAGGTAAAATGGCTGGCACAGAGAGCCGAGTGTAAAATGCTAGGCACAAGATAGAGGTAAAAATGCTTGGCCAAGAGAGACGGTAAAATGGCCTAGGAACCCACAGAGAGAGGTAAATGCTAGTGCACAGCATGGGATGTACAGGGTGTACAATGCTGGCACAGAGTAGGGTAAAATGCTAGGCACGAGAGAGGAAGATGTGGACCAGAGAGAGGTACAATGGCTAGGCACAGAGAGTGTAAGCTAGAGCACAGGAGAGATAGGGGTAAAATGCTATAGGCACAGGAGAGAGGTTAAAATGTAGGCACAGAGAGAGTTCGGTAAAAATGTTGGCACAGAGAGTGGGTAAATGCTTGGCAGAGAGTGGGAAAATGCTTGGCACAGAGAGGGTAAAATGCTTGGCACCAGAGAGAGGTAAACATGCTGGCACAGAGAGAGTGTTAAAATGCTTGGCACAGAGAGTGGTAAATTGCTTGTGCACAGAGAGTGAAAATGCTTTGGCCAGAGAGAGGTAAAATGCTGGCACAGAGAGGGTAAAATGCTGCAAGTGTAATGCTTCACGGAGAGAGAAAAATGCTTGGCACAGAGAGTGGTAAAATGCGTGGCACAGAGAGAGGGTAAAATGCTTGGCACAGAGAGAGAGGTAAATGCTTGGACACAGAGAGAGTAAATGCTTAGTGGCACAGAGAGAGGTAAAATGCTTGGCACAGAGAGAGGTAAAATGCTTGGCACAGAGAGTGGTAAACTGCTTGCACACGAGAGAGTAAATCTTGGCACACCGAGAGTGGTAAAATGCTAGGCGCACAGAGAGAGGTGGTAAAAGCTGGGCACAGAGAGTAAAATGCTATGGCAACACAAGGAGTGGTAAAATGCTAGGCACACAGAGTGGAATAAACTGCTTGGCACACATGAGGGAGTGCGGTAAAATGCTAGGCACAGAGAGAGGTAAAATGCTTGGCCCATAGAGTGGTAAAAAGTGGCCGAGGTAGTTGCACCAGAGAGATATGTAAAATGCCTGTGGCACAGAGAGAGGTAAATGCTTGGCACCAGAGATGTAAAATGCTTGGCACCGAAAAGAAAGCGAGTTGGTAAAATGCTGGCACACGGAGAGTGGTAAATTGCTTGGCACACACGAGAGTGGTAAAATGCTTGGGCACACAGAGAGTGGTAAAACTGCTTGCGCACCAAGAGTAGTGGGTAAAATGCTTGGGCACCACGTAAGATGCGCACAAGTGGTAAAAATGCTTGGCAAACACAGAAGTATAAAAGCTTGGCACACAGAAGTGATAAAATGCTGGCACAGGAGTGATAAAATGCTTGCACACAGAGAGTGGTAAAATGCTTGGCACACAGAGAGTGATTAAAATGCTTGGCACACAGAGAGTGAATAAAATGCTTGGCACACATAGAAGTTAATAAAAGCCTTGCACACCAGAGAGTGAGGAAAAGCGTGGCACACAAGAGAGTGATAAAATGCTAGGCACAGACATGGTAAAATGCTTGTGTATTTACCACTGTATAAATAGTTTGTCACAAAGACCTGGTAAACCTGCTTGGGCACACAGGACAGTGGTAAAACCAGTTGCTCACAGATTGTAGTTTTTGGAACCTTAGCACAAAAGGGACCCCCTTCTTGGCCAAGGTGCCCTGGTGGGGACTCCCCTGCAACCTGTAGCTACGTCCCAGGCTATGTCGGAGTGTTAATAAGTTGTTGTTGTCTCATTGAAACAGAAGAGGGAAGAAAAGGTCAGCATGGCGTCTGTGTGTCCTTTAATTCAGTTATATCACACACCACTTGACTACCCGATCTTATCAAACAGAACATGTCAAACCCCCCACATACCGGTAACAATTCAGTTGAAAACAGCTGTTTATTAGAAACCCCATTGCCTAAGTTTTCTAAGACCTGCAACCATTCTCTAACCATTCTCTGGAGCACGGGTGTTTGATTGTTTGGCAGAAAATGCTCTGTTACAGCAGTTAGGCTAAACTAAGCCAATGCTTAAGTCCTCAGACAGGGGGGGGGGAACAATAGTGCTGAATGATGTGTATGATATTGTCTTGTATAAAGAGGGTATGGATCAAGGGAGGAAAATGTACTTCTCCCTCTTTACAAAGCAGTGGTAAAGGCCCATTTGGAAATTATGCAGTGCAATTTGGAATCCTGCGTGTACAAAAAAGGACATCTTTGAAATGGAAGGGTTCAGAGAAGGGCAACTAAATAATAAGGGGATTGGGGGGGGAAGCTGAATATGAGAGAGGACTGGAAAAGTTACAATTAGTACGCTGGAGACAAAGGGCTTGCGTGGGGATAGGATTCTGTTATAGAAAATTAAGCCATACATAAAACTATCGGGGCAATTGTTCACCAATAGAACATGTCAGAGGACACTGGACATCCCTGATAGACTGAAGAAAAAAAGTTTAGGGTTCAAGTTGGGAATGGGTTTCCGTTAGACAGTTCTGTTTCATGGACTGGCAGGTCGTAATAAGTGATATACAAAGGAAGTAAAGGGTACATGTAGTGAGGTTTTCACTGTGAAATGTGTAAAGCATGGACTTCTCCAGTGGAGATGGTATAGGCGTAGGTTCTGGTCAGTTATAATAAGCTGGAGATTATACAAACAAGGAATGGTACAAGGTTACTGGTATTGATACCAAAAGTAGAGTTGGGAAAGGGTTTGTCACTGTGAAAGTGTAAAAATGGACTGTCTTCCAGTGGACGTTGTTATGGCAGGTTCATTGGTCAGTTTTAATAAAAGCTGGATGAGTTTCTACAAACCAAGAATGTTACAAGTACTGGGAGTGATAATATAAAGTAGAGTTGGAAGAGGGTTGTCACGGTGAGAAGTTTTAAACTATGGAAACTGTCTTACAGTGGACGTTGTTATATGGAGCAGGTTCATTGGTAGTTTAATAAAAAGCTGGATGAGTTTCTACACACAGGACTGTTACAAGTTACTGCGGATGTATACATAAGTAGAGAGTTGGGAAAGGTTTGTCATGTGAGCAGAACTGAAAGCTATGGAACTGTCGTTCCCGTGGACCTTGTTTATGGCAGGTTCTTGGTCAGTTTAATAAAAATTGGATGAGGTTTCTACAAAAAAGGAATGTTACAAGTACTGGGATTGATACATAAAGTAGTAGTTGGGAAGGTTTGTCACGGTTGAGTGAGAACGTTGTGAAGCTATGGCAATGTCTTCCAGTGGACGCTTTGAATTATGGCAGGTTCATTGGTCAGTTTAATTAAACAGCATGTCCTTGTCCTCGCTAACTAATACAACCAACAATAAAAACTCCAACAACAAGTTAAGTTACAATAATAATCACTGGTATTGCAATACACATCACACTATACCAAACTCCCGCCCATGCGTCAGGGGGGCGACAAACACCCCCCAACTAGTCTCTCCAGTGCGTCAACCGTAATCCGTGTGCGACTAGCGGTAACCAAGGTATGTCTAAAGGATTTCGTTGTTATGTGTCAGGTTCATTGGTTCCCAGTTTAATAAAAATGGAATGCGTTTCTACAAACAAAGGAATGTTACGTTACTAGTATTTGATCATAAAGTATAGTGTGAAAAGGGTTTTGTCACTGTGAGAACGGTAGCTAGGAACTGTCTTCCCGTGGACGTGTTATGGCAGGTTCATTGTTCAGTTTAGATAAAAAAGGCTGGATGAGTTTCTACAAACACGAATGTTACAAGTTACTGGATTGATTACATAAAGTAAGAGTTGGGAAAGGGTTTTTCACTGTGAGAATTGTAAAGCTATGGAACTGTCTTCCAGTGGGAAGGACGATGTATTGTCAGGTTCATTGGTCAGTTTAAGAAAAATCTGGATGATTTCTGATCTACAACAAGGAATGTTTACAAGTTTACGGGTATTGATACATAAAGTAGAGTTGGGAAAGGGTTTGTCACTGTGATAACGGTACAGGGCTATGGACACTGTCTTCCAGTGGACGGTTGTTATGGGCAGGGCGTTCATTGGTCAGTTTACTAGAAAGCGGATGAGTTCTACAACAAGAATGCTACAAGTTACTGGTATTGAATATATAAGTAGAGTTGGTAAAGGGTTTGTCACTGTGAGAACGGTAAAGCTATGGAATGTCTTCCAGTGGACGTTGTTATGTCCAGTTTTCATTGGTCAGTTTAATAAAAGCTGGATGGAGTTTCTACAAACAGATGTTACAAAGTTCTGTATTGATACTAAAGTAGAGTTGATCCGGGAAATTTCCAGCACTTGGAGTCAGGAAGGATTTTTTTCGCCCTTCATAGTTTTCTAGTGTGGTTTATTTTGGCCTTCCTCAGTGATCTGTATCACCAGCATGTATATGTCTTTATTAACCTGAAATCGGTACTGACTATATCCATACTATACATACTGTAGTATACTATATGTCACTATACTGTACTGTACTGTAATGTACTATAACTCTACTTACTGTGCTATAATATCTATAACGTGCTATACTTACTATACTAACTGTACTGTACTGATGCTCTACTATACTATAACTGTGCTATACTGTACTATCCTTATAACTGTACTGTACTAGGCTATACTATACTATACTGTACTATACTTATACTAATACTGTACTATACGGTGCCTGTACTTGACTGTGCTGTACTATACTGTACTGTGGCTATACTATACTGTAATATACTGTACCTGTACTATACTATAGACTGTACTATCGAATACTTACTATACTTATACTGTATACTGTACTATACATACTATACTATACTGTGCTATACTATACTGTCTATACTATCCCTGAGACTGTGCTGTACTTTACTGTACTATACTAATACTGTACTATACTTACTATATACTGTCGATCTGTACTGTACTGTACTAATACTATACTATCTATACTGTTGCTATATATACGGTACTATACTTACTATACTGTACTATCCTATTACGTACTATACATACTATAAACTGTAGCTATACTATACTATACTATAAACTGTGCTGTAACTTCATGTGCCTGTACTATACTATACTATACTGTACTGTGGCTATACTATCCTATACTGTACTATACTATACTATACTGTAGACTATACTGTACTGTACTATACTATACTGTACTGTACTAACATACTATATATACTGTACTATACTGTACTGTACTATACTATACTGTACTCGACTGTACTAAAACTATATACTATACACTGTACTAGACTGTACTATACTATACTATACTGTACCTAATACTATTAACTATACTGTACGAACTGGTACTGTACTATACTGTACTATACTATACTGTCCTATCCTATAACTGTACTATACTATACTATACTGTGCTGTACTTTACTGTGGCGTACTATACTGTGCTATCATCTATACTGTATCTATACTATCTGTAACTATACTATACTGTATGTCTATACTGTACTATATAACTGTACATATCTGTACTATACTTACTATACTGTACGTACTATTCTTTACTGTACTATACGATACTGTACTATATATCCTGTACTTTGTTACTATACGGTCTATACTGTACATACTGTACTATACTGTACTATACTGTACTATACTGTACTGTACTGTACTATACTTGTACTGTACTATACTATACTATACTATACTGTACTATACTGTACTGTACTATAGCTATACTGTACTGTACTATACTAGACTATACCTATACTGTACTATACGATACTGTACTATACATACTGTACTATAACTGTTACTATACTTCTGTTTTAAAAAAAAAAACCATACTATACGTTACTATATGCGGTACTATCCTGTACTGGTACTTATACTATATGTACTGTCTATACTTTACTATACTGTATTAATACTGTACTGTACTTACTTGTACTATACTATACTGTACGATACTATACTGTACTTACTATACCTGGACTAACTATACTATACTATACTGTCTGATTTTACTGTTCTGTACATAACTGTGGCTATACTTACTATACTGTACTATACCTAATACTGTACTATACTGTACTATACTGTACATATCAATACTGTACTAACATACGGGCTGTACTATCTATAACTATAACTGTACTATACTATACTGTACGATACTATAACTATACTGTACTAACTATCTGTACTATACTATACTGTACTATCTATACTAACGGTACTATACTATACGTACTATCTATACTATACTGTACTATCTATACTATACTATACTGTGCTGTACTTGACGTGCGTAACTTTTACTGGTGTCTATACCTATCTATACTGTACTATACTATACTGTACCTATACAATACTAATACGGTACATACTGTGCTGATACTGACTGTGTACGTCTATACTGTGCTATACTATACTATACTGTCTATACTATGATGTACTAACTATACTGTGGTGGGTGTTTGTTGTGGTTTGTCGTTGGGGTGGGGGGGGTGGGTCTGTTTGGGTAGGGGGGGGGGGAGGCTATAACTATACTATACTATACTGTGCTATACTATACTATCCGTACTAACACTGTTCTAATACTATACTGTACTATACTATACTGTACTATACTATAACGTAACTGTGCTATACTAATACTGTCAATACTATACTATACTGTACTATACTATAGGCTGTACTATACTATACTGTACTATAACTATACTGTGCGTACTTTACTGGGCTGTACTATACTATAACTGTAACTGGTACTAACCTGTAACTATACTATACTGTCTATACTATACTATGACTATACTGTACTATACTATAACTGTACTGATACACTTACTATACTATACTGTACTATACTATACTGTACTATCATACTGTTACTGTGCTATACATACTGTGCTATAACTAAGCTATCCTGTACTATACTATACTGTCTATACTATACTGTACTATACTATACTGTACTGTACTATAGTATATACTGTACTATACCTAACTATACATAACTGTGCTGTACTTTACATACTGTGCTGTAACTATACTATACGTGGGCTACTCTCCGGTACATACTGTACTATACTGTTCTATAACTATACTGTACTATACTGTACTGTACTCTACTGTACTATTACTGTACTATACTGGTACTATACTATACTATACTATACTGTCCTATACTATACTATACTGTTCGTAGCTTTAACCTGTGCTATAACTATAAATATACTGGCTATACTATACGGTGCTATATCTATCTGTACTATACTGTACTGTAACTATACGTTTTTCCGTACTATACTGTACTATACTAACTGTACTATACATACTTGTACTATACTAGAACTGTACTATACTGTACTATACTATACTGTACTTATACTGTCCTATACTATACTATAACAGACTAATAAACTGTACATAACTATACGTACTATACTATAGCTATACTGTGCTGTACTTTACTGTGGCTATACTATCTTCTGTGGGCTATACTATACTGTACTTAACTATAACTGTCCGATACTATACATACGAATACTGTGCTGTACTTTACTGTGCTATACTAACTAATCCTGTGCTATAGCTATACTGTACTATACTATAACTGCTAATACTGTACCTATCACTATACTCTCCTGTGCTGTACTTTACTGTGCTTGCTGTACTATATCGGTACTGTTGGCTATACTATACTATAAACTGTGCTATACTATACTAGCTGCTTCACTGCGCTCTGTGCTGTAACTTTTACTGTGGTCTGTACTAGACTGTACTGTGCTATAAACTACTATACGTGCTATACTATACTTACTGGACTATCTATACTTCCTATACTCTACCTACTATACTATACTGTTAACTATACTATAGCTGACTATACTATACTGTACTGTGCATACTATACTGTTGCTTTAGCTTTTACTAGTGAACTATACTGTAACTGTACTGTACTATACTATACTGTGCTATACTATACTGTGCTATACGAATACTGTACTACTGTGCTATACTGTCTTGTACTATACTATACTATACTGTACGGTGCTCATACTATAAC
>JAACNH010001291.1:57787-81777 GCA_019447015.1 Hymenochirus boettgeri
ATCTAAAAAATGTGAATATGGATTTAGTAACGATAGTAGCTTAGATAATCCTGTTTAAACTTACTGGATGTTATAAAAATATATAGTATGGAATTATTTTTTTCCATTAGGTAAGCTGAACAAATTAACCCTTCACTGGGAAACTTTACAGTTGGCACTTGTTTTGTGTTTGTCCCAAGTTTAATACCCCAACAATTACCTTTAAAACATGTATGTAGCCCTGTAATAAGTTTATTTCCTCTCTTTCAATTGTCGTTTGGAACAGCTGTTTTTACAGACCCTGCACAGCACATTTTTTTAGGTTTTAGGGAATAGTGATCATGATATAGTGTCATTTAATTAGGAATAGTGATATGATTATAGTGTCATAATATATGGGAATAGTGACATATTTATAGTGTCATTTAATATAGGGAATAGTGATCATGATATAGTGTCATTTAATATAGGGAATAGGTGACCATGATATAGTGTCATTTAATATGGGATGGTGACCTGATATAGTGTCATTTATATAGGGAATAGTGATCATGATATAGTGGCATTTATTATAGGGAATAGTGATCATGATATAGTGTTCATTTAATATAGGGAATAGTGATCATGATATAGTGTCATTTATATAGGGAATAGTGATCATGATATAGTGTCATTTAATATAGGGATAGTGACCAGATATAGGTCATTAATATAGGGAACAGTGACAATGATATAGTGTCATTTAATATAGGGAATAGTGACCATGATATAGTGTCATTTAATATAGGGAATAGTGACCATGTGATAGTTGTCATTTAATATAGGAATAGTGACCATATATGTGTCATTTAATATAGGGATAGTGACCATGATATTAGTGTCATTTTAATAGGGAATAGTGACATGATATAGTGTCATTTAATATAGGGAACAGTGACCATGATAAAGTGTCAATAGGGAATAGTGATCATGATATAGTGTCATTTAATATAGGGAATAGTGATCATGATAGTGTCATTTAATATAGGGAATAGTGACCAGATATAGGTCATTTAATATAGGGACATGACCAGATAGTGCATTTAATATAGGGAATAGTGACCATGATATAGTGTATTTAATATAGGGAATAGTGACCATGATATAGTGTCATTAATATAGGGAATAGTGCAATGATATAGTGTTCATTTAATATAGGGAATAGTGACATGATATAGTGTCATTAATATGGGACAGTGACCATGATATAGTGTCATTAATATAGGGAACAGTGACCATGATAAAGTGTACATTTAATATAGGAACAGTGACCATGATATAGTGTCATTTAATATAGGGAACAGTGACCAGATATAGTGTCATTTAATATAGGGAACAGTGACCATGATATGTGTCATTTAATATAGGAATAGTGACCATGATATAGTGTCATTTATATAGGGAAATAGTGACCATGATATAGTGTCATTTAATATAGGGAATAGTGACCATGATATAGGTCATTTAATATAGGGAATAGTGACCATGATATTATAGTGTCATTTAATATAGGGAATAGTGACCATGATATAGTGTCATTAATATAGGGAATAGTGACCATGAATAGTGTCATTAATAGGGAACAGTGACCATGATATAGTGTCATTTAATATAGGGAATAGTGATCATGATATAGTGTCATTTAATATAGGGAATAGTGAACATGATATAGTGTCATTTAATATAGGTTGCAAAAAACTAAAGTGCACTGGGTTAACAAAAACTTTTAACTTAGGAAAGCTAATTTTATGCTGTTAAAGGAATCGCTCCTGCTCATAGACTGGGGGGAATTTTCTAGGTAAAGATACAGAGCAGTGTGGACCACTTTTAAAGGGATATTAAACTATTACATTTCTAAATCTGTATCCTTTAGGGAACAAGTGTAAAAAAAGTAGGTCCTCCTGCATGGCTAATGGTCAGGTAAAAAGGGAAATGGAAAAAAAGAAAATGGGTTTCAAAATTTTGAAACAGAGGGAACAGAACAGGCTTACAGGGAGTATAAAAGCTGTGTAATAGAGTGCAAGAAGCAATTAAATTAGCTAAAAAAGAAAATGAAATACGGATTGCCGAACAAAGCAAGTCCAACCCCAAAATGTTTTTTAAGTATAAATGGTAAAAAGATGAGTACTGAGAATGTGGGACCATTAAATAATAGGGCTGAGATGGTTGTAGAGGATGCCGAAAAGACTAATCTGCTAAAACCGTTTTTTTACATCGGTTTCACTGTTGAGAATCCTAGTCCTTACAGCAGGGATTGTAATAATTGCAGGGGAGAAAGAAGGGGGATATCGTACAGAAACAATTAGACAAAGTTAATGTCAAAAAAGCCCCAGGACCTGATGGAGCATAGTTCAGTTCTATTTAGACCACTGTTTCTTATCTTTCAGATTCACCTTTGGTCTGGGGATGTGCCGCTGGATTGAAAAAAAGCCAATGTAATACCAATTTTCAAAAAAGGTTAGTTTCACAGCCTGGTAACTATAGACCTGTAAGCCTAACATCAGTGGTAGGGAAGGTGATGGAAGCTTTGTTACGGGATCATATGCTTGACTTTGTCTCCAGAGCTCATCTTATTATTAGTAGTAGTCAGCATTGATATAAGAAATAGATCATGCCAGACAAATTTAATGGTTTTTATGAAGAAGTGAGTAAGAAGTTAGATTCCGGCACATCAGTGGATGTGGTATACTTGGATTTTGTAAAAACTTTTGATACTGTGCCACATAGGCGACTAATGTATAAACTGAGGACTGTTGGCCCAGAAGAAAACATTTGTTCATGGATAGAGAACTGGTTATTGGATGCAAGCAGAGAGTGGTGGTTAATGGAGCTACATCTATGTGGGCTAAAGTTCTAGCGGAGTGCCTCAGGGTTCTGTACTGGGGCCGCTTCTGTTTAATCTGTTTATAAATTACTTAGAAGGGGGCATTGAGAGCAAGATCTCTGTTTTTGCTGATGACACTAAACTATGCAGAGCTTTGGAAACTTCAAATGATGTGTAAGTGCTGCAAGCAGACCTAGATAGATTATCAAAATGGGCAGCAGAATGGCAGATGAGATTCAATGTTGATAAATGTAAGGTGATGCATTTGGGATTTAATAATCCCTGTGCCACCTACACATAAATAACTCTGTGTTAAGTGCATCTGTAATGGAAAAAGATTGGGGGTTCTGGTAAACAGACTTAGCTGTAGCAACAATGCCAGGTAGCAACGGCTAGAGCTAGCAAGATATTGTCTTGTATAAGAGGGGATAGATTCAAGAGAGAAAGATATTCTCCCTCTTTACAAGGCACTGGTAAGGCCTCATTTGGAATATGCAGTGCAGTTTGGAATCCCATATACAAAAGGGACATCTTGGAAATGGAAGCAGTTCAGAAAAGGGCAACTAAGTTATAAAGGGAATGGGGGGCTTGAATATGCAGGCAGATAGACAAGTTAGGGCTGTTTACATTGGAGAAGCGACGTTTGCGTGGGGATATGATAAACTTATACAATTATATTTAAGGCCATACAATAAACTCTCTGGTGCAGTGTTCACTAATAGGTCATATCAGAGGACACGGTGGACATCCTTAAGGTTGGAAGAAAAAGAAGTTTATCTTCAGGTTAGGAAAGGTTTCTTTACAGTGAGAACGGTGATGAAACTGTGGAACTGTCTTCCAGCAGATGTGGTAATGGCAAGTTCATTGAATAGCTTTAAAAAAGCCTCGATAAGTTTCTAAAACTAAAAATATTGAGAATTACTGGATATAATAAATATACTGTAGTTCTGGTTGGTACAGGGGACTATATAATATTGAGAATTACTGGCATTAATACATATACTGTAGTTCGGTTGGTACAGGGATACTATATAATATTGAGAATTACTGGTATAAATACATATACTGTAGTTCTGGTTGGTACAGGGGTACTATATAATATTGAGAATTACTGGTATTAATACATATACTGTAGTTCTGGTTGGTACGGGGATACTATATAATATTGAGAATTACTGCTATTAATACATAAGATCTGGGTTGGAGTTAGGAAGGATTTTCCCCCCCTTTTTTGCTGTTTTTTTTTTTTTTTGCCTTCCTCCGTATCAACTGTTAGGTAGGGTTTTAAAAAAAAATAGTTGTAGGTGGGACTTGATGGACCTGATGTCTTAATTCAATCTCAATTACTAAGTAACTAGTATGTAACAACGCTATCAGGAGATTACCAGGAGGATCTGGCAAATCTCCCTTTTTGTGTGGTTTAACCATCAAGCAAGAACATTTTAACCCCATTTTGTTTACACCATGTGTTGTTGGGGCATAGTCATTGCTGCCCCAAATGATGCAGTTTTCTCATCAATAAATTACTTTGTCCTGTAAGGGATGCTGGGTGGGCTAGTTCAGCCTTCAGCCGGGGTCATTTTAACAAGCATTGTAGTGGCTTATTACTGCCCTGAATGGAGCAGTTTTTATATCACTTTGTCTGATAATGGATGATGGGAATTGTAGTTTAACCACCAACCAGGACAATTTTAAATAGTTACTTAAGTGATAAAAAAATAAAACCTGCATATCGTAGGGTAGCAATAATTGTCAAAACAGACACATCATTTAAACTGTAGTGTTTTTTTAAACTACAAAACCCAGCATTCCTGGAAAAGCATCACAAGAAAAAGTACTGTAAAAAATGAAATTGTTTCAGTAATAAAGATGTAACATATTATATATAATTTATGTCACATTTCTTGCCGAATGGCTCTAATCCTCATCCCACCTGGTTAAAGGCATAATTTTGCTTTTAACATGCACACACCCCATCATTCTTTAAATAGTTAAAATATTGATAAATACACTGCACAGGGCTGTGCTAACATCAGGTTCATTTCATTAATCTCCACTTCCTACCCCCAACATTCCCCTTAAATAGGTACAGTATGACAAATTTGCGTTTTGCCTTTGTGCGTGCGTTTTGCGCATGCGATTTTGCCGTCAATGCACCAAAATGGTGCATGCGCATCGGAAATCGTGTGAATGTTTGCGAAAAAGGCCGCAAAAACACGTGCACAAACGCACTCAAACACACACTAGTGTGGCTTAGCCCTAAGTGAATCTCTGTTGGAAAAGGATCTTGGTGTTTTGTGTGAAACGTAGCAAGCAGTGCCAGGCGACATCAGCTAGAGCCAGCAGAATATTCCAATCACACCCAGTTCTGCAGTGAGCTATATCAATTCTAATAATACACGGAGCTGACTGGCCATTTATATCCCTATAATTCCGACAGATATACTGGGAATTCTATCTCATTTACAGCTGGTGCATCACCAACAAAGATCCCGGCAATTAAGTTTGTCTTTCCCAAAAGACCTTTAAATACCGAATTCCATCCATTAGGATTCTTCCCATAGAATATCAATGGAATATTGTAAATATTTAACAAGACGGCCATTTATAATCCAGCGTGAATTAACAACTCCTCTTTGTGTAGTTATGGAGACCCCTATCTGTGGCTCTCTGGGTTTCTTTGCTCATTCCACCATAATGTCTCAGGGCAGATTGGAAACTCTAAACAAAGATTTCCTAGAAATATCTGAACGAGGAAAACAAGGTCCGCGAAATTGTAAATAAAGGCTGGTACAATGAATGAACCTATAATAAGCTTCACTCTTAAGGCCCCCCATACATGGCATCGATATTCTTAGCCATTGGTAAATTTTATAGCCCGATCTGCGATTTCAATTGGGTTTATCGAAAAAACTAGGATGTAAAAGTCAGAAAATATTTCCCCTGACCCCCATCTTCCGGAATATCTTCTGTAGTTTGCAAGATGTAATCTACAGAAGATCTTCAGCACAAGGTGGGGAATTATGATACGATCAGATGTACGATGCCAATTTGATCGGAAAAACATCGGTCCATGTATGGCTAGTTAGTACGGTCGCAGGGCCGTGGAACCAAGAGCCCCTTGGAGTTGTATTGAAGACAAATTATGTTGTACATTGTTAAGGACTTTTATAAAATGGGTGACAAGACCAAAGAATTGGGACCAGCATCATTTAGCTGTGGGGGCTGGGAGGGATCTTAACACCAGGGAATGGAAAATACCAATAGCAGTCAGGAAAGAGGTAAACATTGCTATACCCCCCATTTACATACACCCTACAGCTGGTCATACACTTGGTGGGATCACTGGAAGTAGGGGATCCAATAACGTAGTGTGTAGAGAAGACATTGTTACATTGTATTTCTTATTGCCTTTGCATGTTGACGCATAGCGGAAACCTCCAAAACGTAATATTGTGAATTCTAATAAATGGGTCATATAGCACCAAGCAATGTGTAGTCTCATTTACCATGTGGTCTATTTCACTGGGGTATGGTCAGCATCCGATCACCTGCACACAAAAAAAGTATCGTCTCCAGGGAGTGCTGGGTGCGCAGGAACATTTTTAAGTGATGCTGCCCCCCTTGTAGGAGCCTGGGTCTCCTCCCGGACTGTCCATTGACTTACCACGCTACAAGGTGGTCTTTAAACCCAGTGGTGAAGACCTACTACCTAGCAGTCTCAGTTTGGGTACTATTAGGAGAGGAGGGTGAATTGGATGTTAGTTCTCCTTTAACTTTTGTGGAAGATAAAACAGAAACCAGCCCTTGGAGCCTTAAGCTTTCCAAACTTTTCCTAAAACGTAACTTCCCCACGGAGCTGGTAAAATGACTTCACCCACCTCTGCCTCTCCGGTGGGGCAGTAGAAAAGGACCTTAAAGGGTATGTCCACCCAAAATAAACTTTTTATATGTTCTTTATATAATAGCACCAACCTCAAACGCATGTTCATTTCTCAAAATCATTTGCTTTGCCCGATATTTAATGAGATATATATCAGGCTGCACTTCCTCTCCACTTCCTCTTTAGGTGACCCTGAGTGCAGCTTAGAAAAAAAAAATTTCTTGCCTGTGGGTGTGTGTGTGTCTCTCTCATCTCTCTCTCTCTGGGCTGGCTGGCTGCAGCTGTTGATCCTGGATTTCTTCAGTACACATAACTTACAGCTGTGATTGGTTGAGAGGGAAAATCCAGGGATCCAGGGGTCAGACCATTACTGATGCAACTTCCTCTGTTCACTGCTGGATGCTAACAGACATGCTCAAGAACATGAAAAGAACAGAGACAAGGTATGTAACCTGTCTCTGTTCATCACTGTATTGGTCCATGCTGCAGGATTAAGCCAGCTACAAAGGTCTGTAACTTTTCAACCACTGGACCGATTTACATGCTGTAAAGTTTGTTTTGGAGCACTTATTTGGGCCAAATAAATATAAAAGTTAGTTTTGGGGGGGACATGCCCTTTAACTGGATTCACCCCAGCACTGAGTAACGTCTCTCTAGTAACTGCCACATGGAAAGTCCAGATCATTTCAGTTCTGTTTATCTGTACAGAGCTCCACGGTACTGGATTATCTTCCCTAAACATTAGGATTTTGTTCCCTTTTAGGGCTAGGCCTCGCTAACACATTTTTCACGCGGTTTAGAAATCACGGATTCCATGCGCATGCGCTGCCTAATGGAAAAAAAGCAAAATGACGACTGTCGGTATAGCACACGCTGCTTGCCCGATTCTGCTGCGTGTAGTGGGGCCCCAGCCTTAGTCATTGGAAGGCCTAGATCCAAATAACCAATACGTGTGCTCAGTACTAAACTGCAGGAACCCTCTTATCGGGGACATGACAGTAATAATAATAGGAAAGTATTGGGTTGCATTGGGTTGCAAGGTTTTAGGGTTAAACATTTGCAGATGGGTGTGTGTGGTTTTACTCTGCAAAGTTAAAGGGATCCGTGACCTGCTCTTATCATCCGTGACTGGGAGTTGGCCTCCTTCCACTGACCATGGACAGGGCGCAGTATTTACGGGTTCGAAAAATGGGAATGATCGCTGCTGTTTATAAACATAGAAATATTCCCCACTGGTAATGAAAGAAAGTAGGAAAATGGGCTGAAAATAGATAGGGACAGTGTAGGAAGATGTCATGTTACTAGTCAGCTCTTTCGTGCTGTTAATCTGCAGAACCAATCAGATGTTATGAATGTAGACCAGTAAGAAAGTAAAATCTGGTTGACAAATTAACAGTATGGGATATCTGCTGTATTCAATTAGATCAACTGGACTTCAACAGATATACCATGACCTGGATGAATGAGAACCTTCACAAGCAACAGTATGGGATATTTTTTGCACCTAAACAATCCAGCATTCCATCTGCACCCTGGTCTGTTATTGTAGAGTGCCTGTAGGGCAATGCTGGGAGTTGTAGTTTTCAAATATCTGATTTCTATCCCTGTCCTAAAATAAATTTATCTTACCATGGGGCCTCTCTGATAATTACATTTCAAACGTGAAGCAAGGAGCATTGTTCTATAAGCAGCAGTAGACCTACAGAACATTATAACATGAATATTCGTTCTCCATAATGATGTTGGCTACCTATTGGGTTGTACAGTAGAATGTTAACATCTGCAGCTCCGTTTTTCCTCCTGGTGTTTATACATTACCTTCTGACAATGGCTGCTGTGAAATGTCCATTTGGTGGTGAGATTGCAACATCCCTTACAATCATTTGTGGTCGACAGAAAAATAACTAGTTTTGTTCCCATTCTATAAATACCCATTTGGCGCCTGGTTTACTTCTCTCTGTGTCCTTAGAGCTGCTTCCCGAGACACAGTCTGTTTAAACTATTACAGGGAGCGTTAACTGGTAACGCAGACGCCAATAATCCTTCCTCTTTTATTTCATTCTGATTTAGTGTTCGGTTTATTTCCTTTGTTGTTTATATTGGGATTTTATTTTAGATTTTAAATTAATTGCAATAGACCCAGATACTGAAAATATATGGGTGTCAATAGCCCTTAACCCAGTGAGGTAGGAAATCTTCTCTCACCTCCCTGAGTGGTGGCATCTATGAGCTCGTACAGGGGTTGACAGCCTCACGGCGCACTTTTTTGCGCTGCCATCACGCAAGACGGACAGTAATATGAGCAGTGAGCTGTCAGCCAATGTACGAGCAATACTTGCGCCCCAAGTACATTGAGGTTGTGCCCCAAGTACATTAAGGTTGTGCCCCAAGTGTATAGACGTTGCACCCCAAGGTATAGAGGGTTTGCCCCAAGTGTATAGAGGTTGTGCCAAGTGTATAGAGGTTGTGCCCCAAATACATTGAGGTTCTGCCCAAGTGTATAGGGTTGTGCCCCAAGTACATTGAGGTTCCGCCCCAAGTGTATACAGGTTGTGTCCCAAGTGTAGAGTTGTGCCCCAAGTGTATAGAGGTTGTGCCCTAAGTGTATAGAGGTTGCGCCCCAAGTGTATACAGGTTGTGCCCCAAGTGTTACAGGTTGTGCCCCAAGTGTATACAGGTTGTGCCCCAAGTGTATAGAGGTTGTGCCCCAAGTGTATACAGGTTGTTGCCCCAAGTGTATACGAGGTTGTTGCCCAAGTGTATAGAGGTTGTGCCCCAAGTGTATAACGAGGTTGTGCAACCTCTATACACTTGGGGCACAACCTCAATACACTTGGGGCACAACTTTAATACCATTGGGGCACAACCTCAATGTACTTGGGGCACAACCTCAATGTACTTGGGGCACAACCTTAATACACTTGGGGCACAAGCTCTATACACTTAGGGCACAACCTCTATACACTTGGGGCACAACCTCAATGTACTTGGGGCACAACCTCTATACACTTGGGGCCTAACCTCTATACACTTGGGGCGCAACCTCTATACACTTAGGGCACAACCTCTATACACTTGGGGCACAACCTCTATACACTTGGGGCACAAGCGAAAACCCGGGGGCCAGGGAGGGTGGGGGGTTCGATAAAAAAGCGATGCAATGCAAAAAAAACATTAATAGTGGGCTAACTGGGGGTTGTCTGCAAGAAATCATAGGTGTTGGTAAAAGATGCACAGGGGGGGGACAAATGGGTGAAAAAAAGAAGTACAAAAGGGTGGTACTGATGCATATTAGAAAGCTGATCACACGTAAAGGTACATCCCAACAAACATAACCTAGGTCAGAATGGAATCCCCATGCTGAACTATATCACCAAGTACAGTGACCAACAGGAAAGTGTTAAAGGGTATGTCAACTGAAAAAAATTACTTTGAATCATCTTAATCTATAAATGAATACATGTAAGTAGCACTTACTGGTGTGTAGCTGCGACATGTCTATAATCCAGTACTACGTGTTCCCCCTCACTGTCAGGCATGACTCACTGTGAAGCAAGCATGCTCTGTAATCCCTATGAGACAGCACTGGAATAAAACTTGCCAACCGCATTTCACACATACCATCTGTCACCCCTAACTGCACACAGCAGAAGAGTTTATGATAATAAGGCACTGGATTGACAGCGAAAATAAAATGCTACATATTATCTAAAGAAATAGGGGACAGATCAACAAAAAATGGTAGAGTGATAGTTGGAAAAAATGATAGTTCCAGTAACGGGCAATTAAAAAACAATATTTTCAATTTAGATACCCTTATATACTATCCAATCCAATGCACACTATTGGGCTTATTAATAAGAGGTGAACATTTTTGCCAGGGTTCGTAATCTGAAACCAATCAGATAAAATGTTTTCTAACTGTAGTAGACCAGTAAAAATCACCTGATTGGTTGAGGCATGAAAATCCATATTTTATACATTAGATATCACTTGGTCTCTTTTTTCTAGGTCTATTTATTACATATCATTCCCTCCTATTTTGGTCCTTGTTGGACTATCTGTATTTCCACACGACTGTAACTTACCTTCATTCCTGCTGCAGCTGCAGGACCCCCAGGATCGACAGCTTGTACGTGGCATGGTACTACCTCACCAGAATCCCATCCTACCACCTACCGCGTCGCTGACAATCTGCAAGAAAAAGAGATCCATTCTTTCTTCATCCAGCGCAACCCCAACTTACCGGTTTCCTTTAATTAATAGCCCTGTCACCTCACCTTACATGGTTCCTTTAATTAAAGGAGAACTAAAGTCTCCAGACAACATTGTCCCAATAACAAAGCAATTCACAAACATACAACATGCGGTGTCTCACAACTCCCTTTGCTTTGATGCTGGGGGATTTATGAAATAACCCTGGGTACTATCAGTCAGCTTTCATAATCCACCTTAGTTTGGTGACTCCCAGCGGAGTGTACGCAGTACACGTCACATGCTTTGTAGCTCAGATCAAAAACAAGGAAGCTGCAGATTTGCCTCCTAGAAGCTAAGAGCCAATCATATAACAGCGAAGAGATCCTCTCATTCCCTGACAGAACAGGGATTTCATGCAGTTTTGTGCAACATATTTAAATGCTCCTATCCCTAACAATGATATTTCCTTTGATTTTCATACAAAAAGAAAGTAATCTTTGCAGGATGGAAGAAACAGAATTTTACATTTCGTGAAAATTAAAAGTAAGTTTGGGGAATTAAACCTGCAACCCTTTTGTACTTTTTCTTGCTAAAAGAAAAATGTTTATACCACTACCCAATGGAGCTACCATAGATTAATTGGTATATATAGAAGCTTTATCTGTTGCCAGGAACATTGTATCAACCAAAGAGGTCTGGGGATTAGAACCCATAACCTTGTGGGCTGTGTGTTTCTAAAACATGAATTTAGACTGATAAGCCACCACTGTATATGCAAGGGATACAGTACGGTAAAACGAGCGGACTATTTTGTATTGTAATCTAAGAGACGTCATTAAAAAAAATGAGGCAGACAATCTGGTTTTTTCAAGTTTCTACTGTTCACAGCATCCCCAGAAAACATTTGGATCACTTACAGTTAGAGTCTTCGTGTGTAAGGAGCCCCTGGAGTCATAATTTCATCCAGAGAGACAGGCCTCTTAAACACTGCAGGAAAAAAACAGTATCATGTGGATCCATACTAAATTTATATGAACAAGTCCCATATATATATAATAGTATAATTAGTAATCTGAACTAGTAATTAAATGGCACCTGTGGTCTTTGAACAAGTTAGGGTTAAAAAAGCTTGCAGTCTTTCTTTAAAATGAGCCGTGGGTCACATCTCTTACTGTAGCCTGTGAGAATTATAATCAGAATTTTCAAACTCCCTGCTTCCAGTAGCTCGAGTGACATTAGCTGACCCTCTGCTCTGTCCCCAGGGGGAAACATGCCTATTTAATAATTATTGCTGGGAAAGTACCTGCACAGACATAAACAAAAATGATTATAGACAGAGGCTGATCACCAGACTACAAGCTGGTCACATGGTTCAAGTTGCCAAAAACAGGAATACGGATAATTTTTTTTGCACAATCGCAGCACACGACAACCACAATACATGCCGGAACAACGACAACGTGCAATAGCACGCCGGAAACACACCACAACGCGCAATAGCACGCCAAACCACGACAATGCGCAATACCACCCGGAAACACACGACAATGCGCAATACAGACGCCCCAAAAACACACGACACGCCAATAGCACCGGAAACACACGACAACGTGCAATAGCATTCCGGAAAATGTTTTTGTTGTAATGTAGATCCCCCTTAGTGCCCTACCCTCCAACATTCCCCTTAAGCTGAGGCCACACTACAACGCACCAAATCGCGCACACAATTGCGAGCATTATCCAGCGATTGTGTGTGCGATTTCTGTGCGTTGTTGCACTTGTTCTGTGTTTGCTCATGCGTTTTTATAACATTCTTAAAACACATGCTTTTGTGTGTAAAAAAAATGGTGCAAGGAACCCAAAACGCAATGTGCATTTGCATCGGAATCACGGGAATTATTGCGTTCCCACGTTTCCATGTAACCAAAATCTCATGCGTAAACGCGTTAGTTGTGTGCCTAGCCCTTAAATAGGTAAAATATTGAGAATCGCATTCACAGAGCTGTGCCAAACCAGGCTCACTTCATTATCCTCCCCCTGTAGTTTCTTCTTGTACTTGGATTTGTACAAAAAAGTGTGGTCAGCTGCTCAATTACCACAATAGTTTTCGTTTCTTTATAGGGCAGGTGTTTACTGTGTATAAGATGTGTACCCGTTCTGATCTGTTGAATGCACTGATATCACAATGTTCTACAATGGCCATCAGATACCAAATAACAACCCCCAGCATGCCATTGTACTGTCAGATATTGAAGGATGGAATGTGGGTTGACAATGTTGGTGTGTTAATATACCTATATCTGCCTCCTGTCCATGTGCTTATAGCTTATCAATGAGCAAACAGATGGCTTTGGGTGCAAAGGGACAATAACAGGAGGCAGAAGTATTTTTGTATTGAGTTTTTATAAAAATATAGTTACCCTTTAAAGCTTTAACGGCTAATGAGAGATAAGACAAAATAAGACTGTTCCAGCAAAGAGGGTATTATTTGTACATGCAGGATATCATTTAATAATAATTAAAGATTTAGAGATCATTTCTGTTGATACCGGCCCTTTAAGTGAAGTTGTGTGTCCTTGCGTGCGGTACAGGATCTACCAAAGCTACAGTACAATGTTACCCTGACGATGCATTATAGGTTTTGTATAGTCGGTTTGCTGTTTCACCCGTGTCACTGCATATCTCTGGCAGCATATTGTTTAGAGCAAAGATAGAAAAGGAAATGATAAAATGACACAATCAGTTTTACAAGGCATTGCTGTGAACTTGTATCACTGTGTTGGGTGTGTAGATCTCCTAACATTCCAATGAGGAGGATAAAACACATTTTTTCTGAAGAGCCCAGTAAGTCTGAGGCCATGCACTCTGATTACGGATCGCATGCGCAGCGCACAGCACCGCACTATGTGGCCACTGCAATTGGGCCACACTAGTGTGCACTTTTTATGTGTACTAGTGTGACCTAGCCTTTAATTGCTGTTGAAACTTAGTGGGAGATATAAGTAGTCAATTGGATGGGATCTCTTATTTCCAGGATGAAGCTCACTGAGCATGCCCAAGTCATGGCTTTGAAAGAGGGCAGTTAGGCTAAGGCCTCACTAACTAAAAAAAACTGCACAATTGCATGTTTTTTTTTCTGTGCGCTTGTGTCCCTATCCCATTTCCAAAATTAAAACTCATGCAATCTGCACCAAAATTTGTGATTTCATGGTGAATTTAAAATCGCCCAAGATGCACACACACTGTGAGCCAACATATTAACATATGTGTAACAGTCGGAATAAACAAAAAAGAGCCCATGGCAATGTGGCCTAAGGCTGGGTAACAGGGGACTATTATTTGTTCACTTTCACTTCGATGAGCACTTGGCCGGAACAAAGACTGTCGGTTGCGGCAATAGTGGCTGCAGCCACTATGCGATATTTCCAGGTGACCAACCAATCCATGGCCAGAAATATCTGCTGGTCTGTACCCAGCCTAATAACCTGGGGGACTTAGATTTAAACACATGTATCTCTACTAGCTTTAAACTAGATTGTGTTATGGGCTGCAACCTAACTATTTCCTAGTCAATTTCCCTAAAGGGACAAATAGATTCTCTAAACTGATGTGAATGATTTGCTAATTGTTAAATCTGAATGGATAATAATCATATAATAATAACAATAATAATCATAATAGAATAACACTATTACCGGTATAATAATAATTTATTCATAATATTAATAACCGTATTGGGGATCCTACAGGTGCTGTTTCTGTGTCCTTAACCCTAGTTAACAAACAGCAGTATATAATAATAAAAATAACAACAATAATAATAATGAATAATTATAAAATAATATAACAAATAATAATAAATACTTATTATAATAATTAATTAGATAACAAGTTATAGTAATAACTAGACATTAAGCCTGTTACATTAACGGGCGATAGAAGCCAGAGTACCACCTCTGTCCCGCAGCCTGAGTCCCACCCTCTCTGTCCGGCAGCCAGCGTCCCTCCCTCTGTCCCACAGCAAGTCCCTCCCGTTCATCAGTCAGTCTCTCTCTCCCCCTCTGTCCCACAGCCAGTCCCCCCCTCTGTCCCACAGCCAGTACCCCCTCTATCCCACCCAGTCCCCCCTCTGTCCTACAGCCAGTCCCCCCTCGGTCCCACAGCCAGTCCCCCCTGTCCCACAGCCAGTCCCCCCTCTGTCCCAGAGCCAGTTCCCCCTTCAGTCCCATAGCCATAGCCCTCTGTCCCACAGCCAGTCCCCCCTCTGTCCCTCTCCAGGCTCTTGGGGTGTACCTGCAGGGGCCCCTGACCCCCTCCAAGGTGCCTCCCGCGATCAGCCATTTTAAACAGTTGATTGCGCGTATGAATGAAACCTACACGCGATCAGCTTTTTAAAAGACAGGACCCGAACTTCTGGTTCGTTCCGGGAAGTTGGGTCCGGTCTTTTAAACAGCTGATTGCGGGAAGCATCTTGGTCTTGTAATGGGCCCTACTACCGCTGCCGCAATATCGCACTGCTCCTTCCTCCTCTCTTAAATGGTGAATAGGAAGGGGGAGGGAGAGAGATCTAGCGCCCGTTTTTATAACTGGCTAGTTAATAATAATAATAACAGGCCCATTTCTTCCTTTTTCTGAGTGGATACAATAAGGAGTTATGTAAAAGAGGCACACAAGCTTATAGCAATCTGCAGGAGCCAATCAGATGTTTTTTAACTGGTCTACTAGTTATATAACATCTGTTTGTTTGCTGCAGTTCAAAAGCAAATGTTTAAACCCCTAATTAATAAAGACAAGTGTGGCAGTGGTAAAAAGGAAACTATTGTCAGAACATGTTTTCATCCTTTAAGCTCGTCCACAAGTGCATTTGCCACTCAATGCCTGACGAACAGCGGTGACGTATAGTTAATCACAGCTGTGGTTGGCCCATCAATGACGCAAGATCAAGTGGCCACACACATACGATTACAAGACAAAACAGTAATTCTTCGCCCACTTATTCAACAGGCATCGGGCAGCAAATCGCACATGTGTACGAGGGGAATAGCTATATCTTACTTGGCCTAAACATTAGCATGGGAAATGTTTGTTTTGCATTGAATCCTTGGCTAGGTTGACCTACCTGATTTTGGGTTGCACAGTACGACCGGTGGGTCTGCTCTGAGGGTGGAGCTGTTGGTGAAGAACCACCACTGTTATTGTTGTCATCCTGCTCCGCCTCACTGCAGATACTATCTTAATCTCTCTCGTCGGACTTACTGTAAACCACAAAACATGTCATTATAATTAGGATAGAGTCTGGTAATCTGTCGGACAGGATACTGGCGTATATAGGCCCATGTGGACCAGGAATGATGCTGGCCATACACCTGGCTCCACAATAATACGTGGATTATTCCAACGTGAACTATGTATTGATTTCAATGGAATTACCACTAAGTGGGCAAATGAGTTCCACAGGTTCCATAGACGCAGTAGCCAATCAAACGTTTTCTAACTGTAGTATGACCAGTATAAAGGTAACATCTGATTGGTTGAGGCAAATTAATAGCACAGGCTTTTTAACCTCTTATTCAATACAATACAATAACATTTGTAAAGCGCTTTTCTCCTAAAGGACCCAATAAATAATGATGAATAATGGAAGTAGGTTCTCTCCCTGTTCATAGTAGAAATACCAATATGTGCTGTGCTGGGTGCTGCTAGGTTGCCACAGCCAATGGCAGGTAATCCAAAGTAGAAAATCACTAATAGCGCACACTAGACTTTATTCAGCAAATGTGTTTATCCACCCGTGACGCTTCGTCACATGACACCTTCTTCAGAATTAATAAAGTGATACAGTGATATAGGGTTTATATAAGTGGAGCAATGTACCTTAAAGTAACTGGCTCACTCTATATAAACCCTAGTTGCACTGTATCACTTTGTTAATTCTGAGAAGGTGTTGGTGGAGCGCATTACTGATTCACAATCGAAGGTCAGAAGATGTGGACAACCTCATATATGAGTCAGGGCAGATATAGGAAAACATAACTGTCCATCACATACATCTTTGTAGGTTAGCACCATCATACTGGGAAAAAACGTTGTACCTGAGAGGAAGCTCGTGGACTTGCTTGACTTTGCTTGCGTAGACAAAAGGGGCTGTCATGACTTTCCGTCACACTCTGGGACCTCTCAATCAGAAGCTCCATGAATCTCCGACGTCTCCTGAGTTTAACCTGAACTGGTAAAGCAGCTCGCTGTCTACAAAATGGTGCTTGTTGGGACTATAGGAAAAGAATGGGACAACTCAGACAGGATCCTAGAAAGTCTTAGATCTAGTCGGCCTCCCAATTCATTACTCAGATGTAAACTATGATGCCCACCATGACTGTATAACATGTTTCTGTTCCCATTCCTTCTAGTTAGTAAACTTCCTGTCCTGCTCACCCCATTATTCTTTTAACTTGGTGTTTCCCATTCATGTATACAATGTGTGACAATACCTGCCATTGATCTACATTATGTAGGGAGATAACCATTGGCTGTAGCTTCATACATCATCAGTCATATCACCCCCCACTTTAAGATGAATGCAATGGCCTCTATTGCTGGCCATATACTGGATTGACATTACTTTCTAAACTATTATTTGCAATCAGCATTGAATGTCAAACATAAATTAATTGGTCCAGACGGGAGGTATCAGGAAGTATGTCGTCTCTTCTTAGTTTTTTTACTTTGCCAGTTTCTTAATTCATTTTTTGATAACGTAATGAAATGTAGCAATGATTAAAGGGCCATCTTCTAGCTCCTCCCCCAGTTTGCCCTCCCCTTCATTAAGATATCTTTCCTTTGTCAGAGGCAAGAGTAGTGTCAGGGACACAAACTAAGGGAGGACCAGAGCGAGTCGTAACAGCATGAGTATAGAGTCCATTTCAATGGAGAGGGGGGAAACATATAGACAGAGTGTATATATATTTCAATTCAGTATTATAGATTGCAAGATCCTTCATCACTTTTAAATGTTCCATTTAATTTGTACATAAACATGGACGCTGCTCAAACCCTCATTCTTTAAACCTGGTTTTATATAATGCAGAATGATAATAATAATAATTATTATTATATACAGCAATACCCACAATACCCTAATTTCACTTGGAGAAGCAGGATGATCTTGTCCTGATGTGTGACCGGTAATATTTTGGCCAAACTCTAGATCAATGGCAAAATACTGATCATTATATTATTGCTCCTATTTGTTAGATAGGTATTATATCATTCATGTAGCTAACATATACCAAATGCTACCATTTACCCAAACTGCAATCACATTGGTTCTCTGCAGTTGGGGATGTCAGTTCCAGTCAAGTCTAGTCTATAGGCCATGAAACTAATGCGGCCATTCCTAATTAGATATTAGATAGATCCAACATTCAGCTTTGAATCTATCTATTATCTATCATATCGGTGGTTGCAGGTTGTTGGGAGGTCACATCATGTTTAAGATCTGGACGAGATGTTCTCAAATCTGCAAGCCCAGGATCCCCTTTCCATGATCGTTTAATCGAATAGGAATTTAAAGCAGTTTCATTTTCCGAATTGGATGTGACTCTACCTCCAGCAGTTTTCCTTGATCCATTGAATAGATGTTTTAAAAAGGATTTCCCAAACTTTCCAGCTGTTGAACAATGTTCCAACAACCAACTGGCATTACATTAACATTCTGTAATTTACACTATAGCATACCTTTTAAAGGAGAAGTTACGGTATGTCTAAAAAAATTCCTTCTGACATATACCTAGAAAACATCTGCTTAAAAATTATATCATTTGCTATTCTAATATCCTGTTGATACATCAATGAGTTCATTTTAATCTCCTCTCCTTCCCATGTCCCTGGGAAACCTCAATACACTTGGGGCCCAACCTCATCATCCCACCTCATACCTTGGGGCCCAACCTCAATACACTTGGGGCCCAACCTCTATACACTTGGGGAGCAACCTCTATACACTTGGGCACAAACTCTATAAACTTGGGGCACAACCTCAACCACTTGGGGCACAACCTCTATACACTTGGGTCAACCTCAATACACTGGGGCGCAACCTCTATACACTTGGGGCGCAACTCTATCACTGGCCAACCTCTATACACTTGGGGAGCAACCTCTATACACTTGGGGCACAACCTCTATACACTTGGGGCGCAACTCTATACACTTGAGGCACACCCTCAATACACTTGGGGCACAACCTCAATACACATGGGGCGCAACCTCTATACACTTGGGGCGCAACCTCTATACACTTGAGGCACAACCTCAATACACTTGGGGCACACCTCTATAACTTGAGGCACAACCTCAATACACTTGGGGCGCAACCTCAATAACATGGTCCAACAGAGAAGGATAGGACCTGCACACCTAAACATCAGGTAAGTAAACAATTATTCCATGCTGGGTGCTCTAAGCTCTGTAGCCAACAGACAGTATCGCAAGAGGTAAGACATGAGGCACACCAGTCTTAGTGATGGAAAGTTTTGTTTGGTCTGAGGAAGGACCACACAGGTTCCGAAACGTCACTATTAAAGGACACTTTCCATCACTAAGACTGGTGTGCCTAGCATGTCTTACCTCTTTCAATACACTTGGGGCGCAACCTCAATGTACTGGGGGCACAACCTCTATACTTGGGGCACAACCTCTATCACTTGGGGACACACGTCAATACATTGGGGCACAACCTCAATACACTTGGGGCGCAACCTCTAACACTTGGGGCACAACCTCTATACACTTGGGGCACAACCTCTATACACTTGGGCGCAACCTCTATACACTTGGGGCACACAACCTCTAAACACTTGGGGTGCAACCTCTATACACTTGGGGCCCAACCTCTTAACACTTGGGGGCAACCTCTATACACTTGGGGCACAACTCTATAAACTTGGGCACAACCTCAATCTTGGGCACACCCTATACACTTGGGGTCACCTCAATACACATGGGGCGCAACCTCTATACCTTGGGGCACACCTCTATACACTTGGGGAGCAACCTCTATACACTTGGGGCACAACCTCTATACACTTGGGCGCAACCTCTATACACTTGAGGCACAACCTCAATACACTTGGGGCAAACCTCTATACACTTGAGGCACAACCTCAATACACTGGGGGGCGCAACCTCAATACACTTGGTACACAACAGAGAGGATAGGATCCTGCACACCTAAACATCAGGTAAGTAAACAATTATTCCATGCTGGGTGCTCTAAGCTCTGTAGCCAACAGACAGTATCGCAAGAGGTAAGACATGCTAGGCACACCAGTCTTAGTGATGGAAAGTTTTGTTTGGTCTGAGGAAGGAACCACACAGGTTCCGAAACGTCCTATTAAAGGACACTTTCCATCACTAAGACTGGTGTGCCTAGCATGTCTTACCTCTTTCAATCCTTGGGGCGCAACCTCAATGTACTGGGGGCACAACCTCTATACACTTGGGGCACAACCTCTTACACTTGGGGCACAACGTCAATACACTTGGGGCACAACCTCAATACCCTTGGGGCGCAACCTCTATACACTTGGGCGCAACCTCTATACACTTGGGGCACAACCTCTATACACTTGGGGCGCAACCTCTATACTTGAAACCTCTATACACTTGGGCACAACCTCTATACACTTGGAACAACCTCTATACACTTGGGGCACACCTCTATACACTAGGGGCGCAACCTCTATACACTTGGGGCGCACCCTCTATACACTTGGGGCAACTCTATACACTTGGGCACAACCTCAATAACTTGGGGCGCAACCTCAATACACTTGGTACACAACAGAGAAGGATAGGATCCTGCACACCTAAACTCATGTAAGTAAACAATTATTCCATGCTGGGTGCTCTAAGCTCTGTAGCCACAGACATATCGCAGGTAAACATGCTAGCACACCAGTCTTAGTGATGGAAAGTTTTGTTTGGTCTGAGGAAGGAACACACACGGTTCCGAAACGTCACTTTAAAGGACACTTCCATCACTAAGACTGGTGTGCCTAGCATGTCTTACCTCTTTCAATACACTTGGGGCGCACCTCAATGCACTGGGGGCACAACCTCTATCACGGCACAATCAATACACTTGGGGCACAACCTCAATACACTTGGGGGCAACCTCTATACACTTGGGGCGCAACCTCTATACACTTGGGCAAACCTCTATACACTTGGGGCACAACCTCTATACACTTGGGGCCACCTCTATACACTTGGGGCACAACCTCTATACACTTGGGAACAACCTCTATACACTTGGGCACAACCTCTATACACTAGGGGCGCACCTCTTACACTAGGGCGCACCTCTATACACTTGGGGCGCAACCTCTATACACTTGGGGCCAACCTCTATACACTTGGGCGCGCAACCTCATACACTTGGGGCACAACCTCAATACACTTGGGGCGCAACCTCAATGTACTTGGGACACAACTTCAATACACTTGGGCACAACCTCTTAGACTTGGCACAACCTCTATACACTTGGGGTGCAAACCTCTATACACTTGGGGCACAACCTCTATACACTGGGGAGCAACCTCTAATACACTGGGGCACAACCTCTATACACTTGGGGCACACCTCAATACACTTGGGGCACAACCTCAATGTACTTGGGGCACAACCTCAATATACTTGGGGCACTACCTCTATACACTGGGGCACACCTCAATACACTTGGGGGCACAACCTCAATGTATTTGGGGCACAACCTCTATACACTTGGGAGCGCAACCTCAATACACTTGGGGCACAACCTCAATACACTTGGGCACAACCTCAATGTACTTGGGGCACAACCTTAATACACTTAGGGCACAACCTCTATACACTTGGGGTGCAATCTCATACACTGGGGCACAACTCAATACACTTGGGGCACAACCTCAATGTACTTGAGGCACAATTAATACACTTGGGGCACAACCTCTTACACTTGGGCACAACCTCAATACACTTGGGGCACAACTTTAATACCATTGGGGCACAACCTCAATGTTGTGGGGCACAACCTCAATGTACTTGGGCAACAACCTTTAACACTTGGGGCACAAGCCTATACACTTAGGGCACAACCTCTATACACTTGGGGCACAACCTCAATGTACTGGGACCTCTATACACTTGGGGCCTAACCTCTAACACTGGGGCGCAACTCACCTTAGGGCACAACCTCTATACACTGGGGCACAACCTCTCCTTGGGCACACCTCTATACACTTGGGGCACAACCTCTATACACTTGGGCACAACCGTATACACTTGGGGCACAACCTCTATCACTTGGGGCACAACCGTATAACACTTGGGCACAACCTCTTACACTTGGGGCACAACCTCTATACACTTGGGGCACAACCTCTATACACTTGGGGCACAACCTCTATACACTTGGGGAACAACCTCTATACACTTGGGGCACAACCTCTATACACTAGGGGCGCAACCTCTATACACTAGGGGCGCAACCTCTATACACTTGGGCGCACCTCTATACACTTGGGGCACAACCTCTATACACTTGGGCGCAACCTCAATACACTTGGGGCACAACCTCATACACTTGGGGGCACCTCATGTACTTGGGACACAACTTCAAATACACTTGGGGCAACCTCTATAGACTTAGGGCAAACACCTCTATACACTTGGGGTGCAACCTCCATACACTTGGGGCACAACCTCTATACACTTGGGGAGCAACTCTCTACACTTGGGGCACAACCTCTATACACTTGGGGCACAACCTCAATACACTTGGGGCAAAACCTCAATGTACTTGGGGCACAACCTCAATATACTTGGGGCACTACCTCTATACACTTGGGGCACAACCTCAATACACTTGGGGGCACAACCTCAATGTATTTGGGGCAACACCTCTTACACTTGGAGCGCAACCTCAATACACTTGGGGCACAACCTCAATACACTTGGGGCACAACCTCAATGTACTTGGGGCACAACCTTAATACACTTAGGGCAACCTCTATACACTGGGGGGCAATCTCAATACACGGGGCACACTTCAATACACTTGGGCACAACCTCAATGTACTTGAGGCACAACCTTAATACACTTGGCACAACCTCTATACACTTGGGGCACAACCTCAATACACTTGGGGCACAACTTTAATACCATTGGGGCACAACCTCAATGTACTTGGGGCACAACCTCAATGTACTTGGGGCACAACCTTAATCACTTGGGGCACAAGCTCTATACACTTAGGGCAAAACCTCTATACACTTGGGGCACAACCTCAATGTACTTGGGCACCAACCTCTATACACTTGGGGCCTAACCTCTATACACTTGGGGCGCAACCTCTATACACTTAGGGCACAACCTCTATATACACTTGGGGCACAACCTCTATACACTTGGGGCACAACCTCAATACATATGGTACGGAATCAATTAGACAAAGTTAATATCAATAAAGCCCCAGGACCAGATGAATTGCATACATTGTCTCATTTCAAAACAGACAAACACACTTTCCCCATACACCTAGCAAAACTATCCAATCAGATCCAAACAGTATTTCTAAACTTAGATCCTCAAACCTTCTAAAATAACCAACCAACTGAAGCTAGTAAAATGCTTGGCACAGAGAGTGGTAAAATGCTTGGCACAGAGAGTGGTAAAATGCTTGGCACACAGAGAGTGGTAAAATGCTTGGCACAGAGAGTGGTAAAATGCTTGGCACAGAGTGGTAAAATGCTTGGCACACAGAGAGTGGTAAAATGCTAGGCACAGAGAGTGGTAAAATGCTTGGCACAGAGAGAGTGGTAAATTGCTTGGCACACAGAGAGTGGTAAATTGCTTGGCACAGAGAATGGTAAAATGCTTGGCACAGAGAGTGGTAAAATGCTTGGCACACAGAGAGTGGTAAAATGCTTGGCACACAGAGAGTGGTAAAATGCTTGGCACACAGAGAGTGGTAAAATGCTTGGCACACAGAGAGTGGTAAAATGCTTGGCACACAGAGAGTGATAAA